>CANNZV010003346.1:0-65929 GCA_947561585.1 Caprella mutica
GATAGATTTTTAGCTGTACATAGATTCTTTGTTGTAGATAGATCCTTTGCTGTAGATAGATCCTTTGTAGTAGATAGATCTTTTACTGTAGATAGATCCTTAGCTGTAGATAGATCTAAGATCCTTTGATGTAAATAAATAAACAAATCCTTTGCCGTAGATAGATCCCTTGCCGTAGATAGATCCTTTGCTGTAGATAGATCCTTTGCTGTAGATAGATTCTTCGCTGTAGATAGATCCCATACTGAAAATAGATCCTTTGCTGTAGATAGATCCTTTGCTGTAGAAAAATCCTCTGCTGTAGAAAGATCTCCTGCTGTAAATAGATCCATTTCTGTAGATAGATCCTTTGCTGTTGACAGATCTTTCGCTGTAGAAAGATCCTTTGGTGTAGATAGATTCTTTGCTGTAGATAGATCCCTTACTGTAGATAGATCACTTTGCTGTAGATTGATCATTTGCTGTAGATAGATCCCTTACTGTAGATGGATCACTTTGCTGTAGATAGATCCTTTGCTGTAGATAGATCCTTTGCTGCAGAAAGATCCTTTGCTGCAGATAGATCCCTTATTGTTGATAGATCCTTTGCTGTAGATAGATTCTTTGCTGTAGATAGAACTTTTGTTGTAAATAGATCTTTTGCTATAGATTGATCCTTTGCTGTTGACAGATCCTGCGCTGTAGAAAGGTCTTTTGGTGTAGACAGGTTCTTTTCTGTAGATACATCCCTTACTGAAAATAGATCACTTTGCTGTAGATAGATCATTTGCTGTAGACAGATCCTATGCTGTATAAAGTTCTGCTGTTGTAAATAGATCCTTTTTTGTAGATAGATCATTGGCTTTAGATAGATCCTTTGCTGTAGATAGATCCTTTGCTTAAGATAGATCCTTAAATGTAGATTGATCCTTTGCTGTAGGGAGATCCTTTGCAGTAGATAAATCCTTGACTGTAAACAGATCCTTTGCTGCAAATAGATCCTTTGCAGTAGATTGATCCTTTGCTGCAAAAAGATCCCTTACTGTAGATAGATCCATTGCTGTAGATAGATCCTATGTTGTAGAAATATACTTTGCTGTAGTTAGATCATTTGCTGTAAATTGATCCTTCGCTGTAAATAGGTCCCTTACTGTAGATAGGTCCTTTGCTGTAGATAGATCCTTTGCTGTAGATAGATCCTCTGCTGTAGATAGATCTTTTGCTGTAGTAGTTCCTTTGCTGTATAAAGATTCACCGCTATAAATAGATCCTTTGCTGTAGATAGATCCTTTGCTGTAGATAGATCCTTTGCTGTAAATGGATCCTTTGGCTGTATAAAATTTCTTTACTCTAGATATATCCTTTGCTGTAGATTTATCCTTTGCTGCAAAAAGATTCCTTACTGTAGATAGATCCAATGCTGTAGATAGATCCTAAGCTGTAGATAGATCCTTTGCTGTAGATAGATCATTTGCTGAAGATTGATCCTTCGCTGTAAATAGATCCCTTACTGTAGATAGGACCTTTGCTGTAGATAGATCCTTTGCTGTAGATAGATCTTTTGCTGTAGATGTTCCTTTGCTGTAGAAAGATTCTCCGCTTTAAATTGATCCTTTGCTGTAGATAGATCCTTTGCTGTAGATAGATCATTTGCTGTAAATGGACATTTGGCTGTATAGAGTTCCATTACTGTAGATATATCCTTTGCTGTAAATTGACCATTTGCTGTAAATAGATCTTTTGCTGTAGATTGATTCTTTGATGTAGATAGAACCTTCGTTGTAGATAGATCCTTTTTTGTAGATAGATTCTTTGCTGAAGATAGATTCTTTGCTCTAGATAGATTCTTTGCAGTAGATGTATCCTATGCAGTAGATAGATCCTTTACTATACATAGATCCTATGCTGTATAAAGATCCTTTGCTGAAGATAGATCCTTTGCTGCAGATAGATCCTTTGCTGCAGATAGATCCTTTGCTGCAGATAGATCCCTTATTGTAGATAGATCTTTTGCTGTAGATAGCTCCTTTACTGTAAATAGATCCTTTGCTGTAGATAGATCCCTTGCTGTGGATTGATCATATGATGTAGATAGATCCTTTACTGTTGATAGGTCCTTTGTTGTAGATAGATCCTTTGCTGTAGATATATCCTCTGCAGTAGATAGATCCTTTACTGTAGATAGATCCTTTGCTGTAGATGGATCCTTGTCTGTAGATAGATCCTTTGCTGAAGATAAATCGTTTGTTGTAGATAGATACTTTGCTGTAGATAGATCCTTTACTGTAGATAGATCCTTTGCTGTAGATAGATCTTTTGCTGTAGATAGATCTTGCTGTAGATAGATCCTATGCTGTAGATAGATTCTTTACTGTAGATAGATTCTTTTCTGCAAATATATCCTTTTCTGTAGAAAGATCCTTTACTGTAGATAAAACCTTTGCTGTTGATAGATCTCATACTATAAATAAAACCTTTTTTTTTTGATAGATACCATACTGTAAATAAAACCTTCGCTGTAGATAGATCCAATACTGTAAATAGATCCTTTTCCGTAGATAGATCCCTTGCCGTAGATAGATCCTTTGCTGTAGATAGATCCCTTACTGTAGATAGATCACTTTGCTCTAGATAGATCTTTTGCTGTAGATAGATCGATTACTGTAGATAGATCACTTTGCTGTAGATAGATCCTTTGTTAAAGATAGATCCTTTGCTGTAGATAGATCCTTTGCTGCAGATAGATCCCCTATTGTTGATAGATCTTTTGCTGTAGATAGCTCCTTTACTGTAAATAGATCCTTTGCTGTAGGTAGATCCTTTCCTGTAGATAGATCCTTTGCTGTAGATAGATCCTTTGCTGTAGATAGAATTTTTGTTGTAAGTAGATCTTTTGCTATAGATTGATCCTTTTCTGTTGACAGATCCTGCGCTGTAGAAAGATCCTTTAGTGTAAACAGATAATTTGCTGTAGATAGATCCCTTACTGAAGATAGATCACTTTGCTGTAGATAGTTTCTTTGCTGTAGATAGCTCCTTTGCTGTATAAAGTTCTGCTGTTGTAAATAGATCCTATTTTGTAGATAGATCATTGGCTTTAGATAGATCCTTTGCTGTAGATAAATCCTTGACTGTAGATAGATCCTTTGCTGTAGATAGATCCTTTGCTGTAGATAGATCCTTTGCTGTAGATAGATCCTTTGCTGTAGATAGATCTTTTGCAAAAGATAGATCTTTTGCTGTAGATAGCTCCTTTACTGTAAATAGATTCTTTGCTACAGATAGATCCCTTGACTGTAGATAGATCCTTTGCTGTAGATAGATCCTTACTGTAGATAGGTCCGTTGCTGTATATAGATCCTTTCCTGTAGATAGATCCTTTGCTGTAGATAGATCCTTTGCTGTAGATAGAACTTTTGTTGTAAATCGATCTTTTTTTTATAGATTGATCCCTTGCTGTTGATAGATCCTTAACTGTAGATGGATCTTTTGCTGTATATAGTTCCGTTACTTTAGATAGATCATTGTCTGTAGATTGATCCTTTGCTGTAGATAGATCATTTGCTGTAGATAGATTATCTGCTGAACATAGATTCTTTGCTGTAGATAGATAGATTCTTTGTTGTAGATAGATCCTTTGCTGTAGACAGATCCTTTGCAGTAGATAGATCCTTTACTGTAGATAGATCCTTTGCTGTAGATAGATTTTTAGCTGTACATAGATTCTTTGTTGTAGATAGATCCTTTGCTGTAGATAGATCCTTTGTAGTAGATAGATCTTTTACTGTAGATAGATCCTTAGCTGTAGATAGATCTAAGATCCTTTGATGTAAATAAATAAACAAATCCTTTGCCGTAGATAGATCCCTTGCCGTAGATAGATCCTTTGCTGTAGATAGATCCTTTGCTGTAGATAGATTCTTCGCTGTAGATAGATCCCATACTGAAAATAGATCCTTTGCTGTAGATAGATCCTTTGCTGTAAATAGATCTTTTGCTGTAGATTGATTCTTTGATGTAGATAGAACCTTCGTTGTAGATAGATCCTTTTTTGTAGATAGATTCTTTGCTGAAGATAGATTCTTTGCTCTAGATAGATTCTTTGCAGTAGATGTATCCTATGCAGTAGATAGATCCTTTACTATACATAGATCCTATGCTGTATAAAGATCCTTTGCTGAAGATAGATCCTTTGCTGCAGATAGATCCTTTGCTGCAGATAGATCCTTTGCTGCAGATAGATCCCTTATTGTAGATAGATCTTTTGCTGTAGATAGCTCCTTTACTGTAAATAGATCCTTTGCTGTAGATAGATCCCTTGCTGTGGATTGATCATATGATGTAGATAGATCCTTTACTGTTGATAGGTCCTTTGTTGTAGATAGATCCTTTGCTGTAGATATATCCTCTGCAGTAGATAGATCCTTTACTGTAGATAGATCCTTTGCTGTAGATGGATCCTTGTCTGTAGATAGATCCTTTGCTGAAGATAAATCGTTTGTTGTAGATAGATACTTTGCTGTAGATAGATCCTTTACTGTAGATAGATCCTTTGCTGTAGATAGATCTTTTGCTGTAGATAGATCTTGCTGTAGATAGATCCTATGCTGTAGATAGATTCTTTACTGTAGATAGATTCTTTTCTGCAAATATATCCTTTTCTGTAGAAAGATCCTTTACTGTAGATAAAACCTTTGCTGTTGATAGATCTCATACTATAAATAAAACCTTTTTTTTTTGATAGATACCATACTGTAAATAAAACCTTCGCTGTAGATAGATCCAATACTGTAAATAGATCCTTTTCCGTAGATAGATCCCTTGCCGTAGATAGATCCTTTGCTGTAGATAGATCCCTTACTGTAGATAGATCACTTTGCTCTAGATAGATCTTTTGCTGTAGATAGATCGATTACTGTAGATAGATCACTTTGCTGTAGATAGATCCTTTGTTAAAGATAGATCCTTTGCTGTAGATAGATCCTTTGCTGCAGATAGATCCCCTATTGTTGATAGATCTTTTGCTGTAGATAGCTCCTTTACTGTAAATAGATCCTTTGCTGTAGGTAGATCCTTTCCTGTAGATAGATCCTTTGCTGTAGATAGATCCTTTGCTGTAGATAGAATTTTTGTTGTAAGTAGATCTTTTGCTATAGATTGATCCTTTTCTGTTGACAGATCCTGCGCTGTAGAAAGATCCTTTAGTGTAAACAGATAATTTGCTGTAGATAGATCCCTTACTGAAGATAGATCACTTTGCTGTAGATAGTTTCTTTGCTGTAGATAGCTCCTTTGCTGTATAAAGTTCTGCTGTTGTAAATAGATCCTATTTTGTAGATAGATCATTGGCTTTAGATAGATCCTTTGCTGTAGATAAATCCTTGACTGTAGATAGATCCTTTGCTGTAGATAGATCCTTTGCTGTAGATAGATCCTTTGCTGTAGATAGATCCTTTGCTGTAGATAGATCTTTTGCAAAAGATAGATCTTTTGCTGTAGATAGCTCCTTTACTGTAAATAGATTCTTTGCTACAGATAGATCCCTTGACTGTAGATAGATCCTTTGCTGTAGATAGATCCTTACTGTAGATAGGTCCGTTGCTGTATATAGATCCTTTCCTGTAGATAGATCCTTTGCTGTAGATAGATCCTTTGCTGTAGATAGAACTTTTGTTGTAAATCGATCTTTTTTTTATAGATTGATCCCTTGCTGTTGATAGATCCTTAACTGTAGATGGATCTTTTGCTGTATATAGTTCCGTTACTTTAGATAGATCATTGTCTGTAGATTGATCCTTTGCTGTAGATAGATCATTTGCTGTAGATAGATTATCTGCTGAACATAGATTCTTTGCTGTAGATAGATAGATTCTTTGTTGTAGATAGATCCTTTGCTGTAGACAGATCCTTTGCAGTAGATAGATCCTTTACTGTAGATAGATCCTTTGCTGTAGATAGATTTTTAGCTGTACATAGATTCTTTGTTGTAGATAGATCCTTTGCTGTAGATAGATCCTTTGTAGTAGATAGATCTTTTACTGTAGATAGATCCTTAGCTGTAGATAGATCTAAGATCCTTTGATGTAAATAAATAAACAAATCCTTTGCCGTAGATAGATCCCTTGCCGTAGATAGATCCTTTGCTGTAGATAGATCCTTTGCTGTAGATAGATTCTTCGCTGTAGATAGATCCCATACTGAAAATAGATCCTTTGCTGTAGATAGATCCTTTGCTGTAGAAAAATCCTCTGCTGTAGAAAGATCTCCTGCTGTAAATAGATCCATTTCTGTAGATAGATCCTTTGCTGTTGACAGATCTTTCGCTGTAGAAAGATCCTTTGGTGTAGATAGATTCTTTGCTGTAGATAGATCCCTTACTGTAGATAGATCACTTTGCTGTAGATTGATCATTTGCTGTAGATAGATCCCTTACTGTAGATGGATCACTTTGCTGTAGATAGATCCTTTGCTGTAGATAGATCCTTTGCTGCAGAAAGATCCTTTGCTGCAGATAGATCCCTTATTGTTGATAGATCCTTTGCTGTAGATAGATTCTTTGCTGTAGATAGAACTTTTGTTGTAAATAGATCTTTTGCTATAGATTGATCCTTTGCTGTTGACAGATCCTGCGCTGTAGAAAGGTCTTTTGGTGTAGACAGGTTCTTTTCTGTAGATACATCCCTTACTGAAAATAGATCACTTTGCTGTAGATAGATCCTTTGCTGTAGACAGATCCTATGCTGTATAAAGTTCTGCTGTTGTAAATAGATCCTTTTTTGTAGATAGATCATTGGCTTTAGATAGATCCTTTGCTGTAGATAGATCCTTTGCTTAAGATAGATCCTTAAATGTAGATTGATCCTTTGCTGTAGGGAGATCCTTTGCAGTAGATAAATCCTTGACTGTAAACAGATCCTTTGCTGCAAATAGATCCTTTGCAGTAGATTGATCCTTTGCTGCAAAAAGATCCCTTACTGTAGATAGATCCATTGCTGTAGATAGATCCTATGTTGTAGAAATATACTTTGCTGTAGTTAGATCATTTGCTGTAAATTGATCCTTCGCTGTAAATAGGTCCCTTACTGTAGATAGGTCCTTTGCTGTAGATAGATCCTTTGCTGTAGATAGATCCTCTGCTGTAGATAGATCTTTTGCTGTAGTAGTTCCTTTGCTGTATAAAGATTCACCGCTATAAATAGATCCTTTGCTGTAGATAGATCCTTTGCTGTAGATAGATCCTTTGCTGTAAATGGATCCTTTGGCTGTATAAAATTTCTTTACTCTAGATATATCCTTTGCTGTAGATTTATCCTTTGCTGCAAAAAGATTCCTTACTGTAGATAGATCCAATGCTGTAGATAGATCCTAAGCTGTAGATAGATCCTTTGCTGTAGATAGATCATTTGCTGAAGATTGATCCTTCGCTGTAAATAGATCCCTTACTGTAGATAGGACCTTTGCTGTAGATAGATCCTTTGCTGTAGATAGATCTTTTGCTGTAGATGTTCCTTTGCTGTAGAAAGATTCTCCGCTTTAAATTGATCCTTTGCTGTAGATAGATCCTTTGCTGTAGATAGATCATTTGCTGTAAATGGACATTTGGCTGTATAGAGTTCCATTACTGTAGATATATCCTTTGCTGTAAATTGACCATTTGCTGTAAATAGATCTTTTGCTGTAGATTGATTCTTTGATGTAGATAGAACCTTCGTTGTAGATAGATCCTTTTTTGTAGATAGATTCTTTGCTGAAGATAGATTCTTTGCTCTAGATAGATTCTTTGCAGTAGATGTATCCTATGCAGTAGATAGATCCTTTACTATACATAGATCCTATGCTGTATAAAGATCCTTTGCTGAAGATAGATCCTTTGCTGCAGATAGATCCTTTGCTGCAGATAGATCCTTTGCTGCAGATAGATCCCTTATTGTAGATAGATCTTTTGCTGTAGATAGCTCCTTTACTGTAAATAGATCCTTTGCTGTAGATAGATCCCTTGCTGTGGATTGATCATATGATGTAGATAGATCCTTTACTGTTGATAGGTCCTTTGTTGTAGATAGATCCTTTGCTGTAGATATATCCTCTGCATTAGATAGATCCTTTACTGTAGATAGATCCTTTGCTGTAGATGGATCCTTGTCTGTAGATAGATCCTTTGCTGAAGATAAATCGTTTGTTGTAGATAGATACTTTGCTGTAGATAGATCCTTTACTGTAGATAGATCCTTTGCTGTAGATAGATCTTTTGCTGTAGATAGATCTTGCTGTAGATAGATCCTATGCTGTAGATAGATTCTTTACTGTAGATAGATTCTTTTCTGCAAATATATCCTTTTCTGTAGAAAGATCCTTTACTGTAGATAAAACCTTTGCTGTTGATAGATCTCATACTATAAATAAAACCTTTTTTTTTTTGATAGATACCATACTGTAAATAAAACCTTCGCTGTAGATAGATCCCATACTGTAAATAGATCCTTTTCCGTAGATAGATCCCTTGCCGTAGATAGATCCTTTGCTGTAGATAGATCCCTTACTGTAGATAGATCACTTTGCTCTAGATAGATCTTTTGCTGTAGATAGATCGATTACTGTAGATAGATCACTTTGCTGTAGATAGATCCTTTGTTAAAGATAGATCCTTTGCTGTAGATAGATCCTTTGCTGCAGATAGATCCCCTATTGTTGATAGATCTTTTGCTGTAGATAGCTCCTTTACTGTAAATAGATCCTTTGCTGTAGGTAGATCCTTTCCTGTAGATAGATCCTTTGCTGTAGATAGATCCTTTGCTGAAGATAGATCACTTTGCTGTAGATAGTTTCTTTGCTGTAGATAGCTCCTTTGCTGTATAAAGTTCTGCTGTTGTAAATAGATCCTATTTTGTAGATAGATCATTGGCTTTAGATAGATCCTTTGCTGTAGATAAATCCTTGACTGTAGATAGATCCTTTGCTGTAGATAGATCCTTTGCTGTAGATAGATCCTTTGCTGTAGATAGATCCTTTGCTGTAGATAGATCTTTTGCAAAAGATAGATCTTTTGCTGTAGATAGCTCCTTTACTGTAAATAGATTCTTTGCTACAGATAGATCCCTTGACTGTAGATAGATCCTTTGCTGTAGATAGATCCTTACTGTAGATAGGTCCGTTGCTGTATATAGATCCTTTACTGTAGATAGATCATTTGCTGTAGATGGATCCTTATATGTAGATAGATCCTTTGCTGTAGATAAATCGTTTTTTGTAGATAGATAATTTGTTGTAGATAGTTCCTTTACTGTAAATAGATCCTTTTCTGTAGATAGATCTTTTTCTGTAGATAGATCTTTTATTGTAGATAAAACTGTTGTTGTAGATGGATCCCTTACTGTAAATAGATCCTTTGCTGTAGATAGATCCTTTGCTGTAGAAAGATCCTCTGCTGTAGGAAGATCTTCTGCTGTAAATAGATCCTTTGCTGTAGATAGATCCTTTGCTGTATAAAGTTCTGCTTTTGTAAATAGATTTTTTGTCGTAGATAGATCATTGGCTTTAGATAGATCCTTTGCTTAAGATAGATCCTTAACTTTAGATTGATCCTATGCTGTGGAGAGATCCTTTGCAGTAGATAAATCCTTGACTGTAGATAGATCCTATGCTGTATAAAGATCCTTTGCTGAAGATATATCCTTTGCTGTATATAGATCGTTTGCTGCAGATAGATCCCTCATTGTTGATAGATCTTTTGCTGTAGATAGCTCCTATACTGTAAATAGATCCTTTGCTGTAGATAGATCCTTTCCTGTAGATAGATCCTTTGCTGTAGATAGACCCTTCGCTGTAGATAGAACTTTTGCTGTAAATAGATCTTTTGTTATAGATTGATTCTTTGCTGTTGATAGATCCTTAACTGTAGATGGATCCTTTGCAGTATATAGTCCCTTTACTGTAGATAGATTATTTGCTGTAGATTGATCCTTTGCTGTAGATTGATCCTTTGCTGTAGATAGATCATTTGCTTAGAAAGATTATTTGCTGAACATAGATTCTTTGCTGTAGATAGTTTCTTTGTTGTAGATAGATCCTTTGCTGAAGACAGATCCTTTGCAGTAGATAGATCCTTTACTGTAGATAGATCCTTTGCTGTAGATGGATCCTTTACTGTAGATAGATTCTTAGCTGTATATAGATTCTTTGTTATAGATAGATCCTTTGCTGTAGATATATCCTTTGTAGTAGATAGATCTTTTACTGTAGATAGATCCTTTGCTGTAGAGAGATCCTTTGATGTAGATAGATCCTTTGCTGTAGATAGATCCTTTACTGTAGATAGATTCATAGCTGTGTATAGATTCTTTGATATAGATAGATCCTTTGCTGTAGATAGATCCTTTGTAGTAGATAGATCTTTTACTGTAGATAGATCCTTTGCTGCAGATAGATCCCTTATTGTTGTTAAGATAGATATATCTAAGATCCTTAGCTGTAAATAAATTAAAAAATCCTTTGCCGATCTATCTGCAGCAAAGGATCTATCTGCATCAAAGGATCTATCTTCAGCAAAGGATCTTTATACAGCGTAGGATCTATGTATAGTAAAGGATCTATCAACTGCATAGGATACATCTACTGCAAAGAATCTATCTAGAGCAAAGAATCTATCTTCAGCAAAGAATCTATCTACAGAAATGGATCTATCTACAACGAAGGATCTATCTACAGTAAAGGATGAATCTACAGCAAATGATCTATCTTCAGCAAAGGATCTTTCTACAGCATAAGATCTATCTACAGCAAAGGATCTATCTACAATAAGTGATCTATCTACAGCAAAGGATCTATATACTGCAAAAAATCTATCTACAGCAAATGATCAATCTACAGCAAAGGATATATCTACAGTAAAGGAATTTTATACAGCCAAAGGATCCATTAACAGCAAAGGATCTATCTACAGCAAAGGATCTATCTACAGCAAAGGATCTATCTACAGCAAAGGATCTATTTATAGCGGAGAATCTTTCTACAGCAAAGGAACTACTAGAGCAAAAGATCTATCTACAGCAGAGGATCTATCTTTAGCAAAGGATCTATCGACTGCGGAGGACCTATCTACAGTAAGGGACCTATTTACAGCGAAGGATCAATCTACAGCAAATGATCTATTTACAGCGAAGGATCGATCTACAGCAAAGGATCTATTTACAGCAGAAGATCTTTCTACAGCAGAGGATCTTTCTACAGCAAATGATCTATCTACAGCAAAGAATCTATTAACAGTATAGGATCTATCAATAGCAAAGGTTTTATCTACAGTAAAGGATCTATCTACAGTTAAGGATCTATCTACAGAAAAGGATCTATCTACAGCGAATGATCTATCTACAACAAAGGATCTATCTGCAGCAAATGATCTATCTACGGCAAGGGATCTATCTACAGAAATGGATCTATCTACAGCGAAGGATCTATCTACAACAAAGGATCTATCTACAGCAAATGATCTATCTACTACAAAGGATCTATCTACAGCAAATGTTCTATCTACAGCAAATGTTCTATCTACAACAAAGAATCAATGTACAGCAAAGGATCTATCTTCAGCAAAGGTTCTTTATACAGCATAGGATCTATCTACAGTCAAGGATTTATCTACTGCAAAGGATCTCGCTACAGCATTGGATCAATCTAAAGTTAAGGATCTATCTTAAGCAAAGGATCTATCTACAGCAAAGGATCTATCTAAAGCCAATGATCTATCTACAACAAAAAATCTATTTACAAAAGCAGAACTTTATACAGCAAAGGATCTATCTAGAGCAAAGGATCTATCTACAGCAAAGTGATCTATCTTCAGTAAGGGATCTATCTACAGCAATGAATCTGTCTTCACCAAAGGATCTTTCAACAACGCAGGATTTGTCAACAGCAAAGGATCAATCTATAGCAAAAGATCTATTTACGACAAAAGTTCAATCTACAGCAAAAAATCCATCAACAGCAAAGGATCTATCTACAGGAAAGGATCTGTCTACAGCAAGGAATCTATTTACAGTAAAGGAGCTATCTACAGCAAAAGATCTATCAACAATAAGGGATCTATCTGCAGCAAAGAATCTATCTACAGCAAAGGATCTACCTTCAGCAAAGGATCTATCTACAGCAAAGTGATCTATCTACAGTAGGAGATCGATCTACAGCAAATGATCTATCTACAGCAAAGTGTTCTATCTACAGTAAGGGATCTATCTACAGCAAGAAATCTATTTACACCAAAGGATCTTTCTACAGCGAAAGAACTGTCAACAGCAAAGGATCTATCTACAGCAAAGGATCTATTTACAGCAGAAAATCTTCCTACAGCAGAGGATGTTTCTACAGCAAAGGATCTATCTACAGCAATGGATCTATCTACAGTAAGGGATCTTTTTGTAGCAATGGATCAATCTACAGCAATGGATCTATTTACAGCGAAGGATCGATCTACAGCAAAGGATCTATCTACAGCAAAGTATCTATCTACAGCAAAGGATCTATCTACTGCAAAGGATCTATCTACAGCAAAGGATCTGTTTACAGTCAAGGATTTATCTACTGCAAAGGATCTCTCTACAGCAAAGGATCAATCTACATTTTAGGATCTATCTTAAGCAAAGGATCTATCTACAGCAAAAGATCTATCTAAAGCCAATGATCTATTCACAAAAAAGGATCTATTTACAACAGCAGAACTTTATACAGCATAGGATCAGTCTACAGCAAAGGATCTATCTACAGCAAAGTGATCTACTTTCAGTAAGGGATCTATCTACAGAAAAGAATCTGTCAACACCAAAAGATCTTTCTACAGCGCAGGATCTGTCAACAGCAAAGGATCAATCTATAGCAAAAGATCTATTTACAACAAAAGTTCTATCTACAGCTAGGAATCTATCTACAGCAAAAGATCTATCAACAATAAGGGATCTATCTGCAGCAAAGGATCTATCTACAGCAAAGGATCTATTTTCAGCAAAGTGATCTATCTACAGTAAGGGATCTATCTACAGCAAAGAATCTATCTACACCAAAGGATCTTTCTATAGCGAAAGATCTGTCAAAAGCAAAGGATCTATCTACAGCAATGGATCTATTTACAGCAGGAGATCTTTCTACAGCAGAGGATTTTTCTACAGCAAAGGATCTATCTACAGCAAAGGATCTATTTTCAGTAGGGGATCAATCTACAGCAACGGTTTTATCT
Organism: Caprella mutica; assembly: GCA_947561585.1. Taxonomy (NCBI): domain Eukaryota; kingdom Metazoa; phylum Arthropoda; class Malacostraca; order Amphipoda; family Caprellidae; genus Caprella; species Caprella mutica. Next base: position 13,205 of record CANNZV010003346.1, read on the forward strand.
ACAATAAAAGATCTATCTACAGAAAAGGATCTATCTACAGAAAAGGATCTATCTACAGCGAAGAATCTATCTACAGCAAAGGATCTATCTACAGCAAAGGATCTATCTACGGCAAGGGATCTATCTACGGCAAAGGATTTATTTATTTATTTAAAGCAAAGGATCTTAGATCTATCTACAGCTAAGGATCTATCTACAGTAAAAGATCTATCTACTACAAAGGATCTATCTACAGCAAAGGATCTATCTACAACAAAGAATCTATCTACAGTAAGGGATCTTTTTGTAGCAAAGGATCAATTTACAGCAAAGGATCTATTTACAGCGAAGGATCGATCTACAGCAAAGGATCTATCTACAGCAAAGTATCTATCTAAAGCCAATGATCTAGTTACAAAAAAGGATCTATTTACAACAGCAGAACTTTATACATCATAGGATCAGTCTACAGCAAAGGATATATCTACAGCAAAGTGATCTACTTTCAGTAAGGGATCTATCTACAGAAAAGAATCTGTCTACACTAAAAGATCTTTCTACAGCGCAGGATCTGTCAACAGCAAAGGATCAATCTATAGCAAAAGATCTATTTACAACAAAAGTTCTATCTACAGCAAAGAATCTATCTACAGCAATGAATCTATCTACATCAAAGGATCTATCAACAATAAGGGATCTATCTGCAGCAAAGGATCTATCTACAGCAAAGGATCTATCTTCAGCGAAGGATCTATCTACAACAAAGTGATCTATCTACAGTAAGGGATCTATCTACAGCAAATGATCTATCTACAGCAAAGAGATCAATCTACAGTAAGGGATCTATCCACAGCAAAGAATCTATCTACACCAAAAGATCTTTCTATAGCGAAAGATCTGTCAACAGCAAAGGATCTATCTACAAAAATGGATCTATTTACAGCAGGAGATCTTTCTACAGCAACGGTTTTATCTACAATAAAAGATCTATCTACAGAAAAGGATCTATCTACAGAAAAGGATCTATCTACTGCGAAGAATCTATCTACAGCAAAGGATCTATCTACAGCAAAGGATCTATCTACGGCAAGGGATCTATCTACGGCAAAGGATTTATTTATTTATTTAAAGCAAAGGATCTTAGATCTATCTACAGCTAAGGATCTATCTACAGTAAAAGATCTATCTACTACAAAGGATCTATCTACAGCAAAGGATCTATTTACAACAAAGAATCTATGTACAGCTAAGAATCTATTTACAGCAAAGGATCTATCTACAGTAAAGGATCTATCTACTGCAAAGGACCTGTCTACAGCAAAGGATCTATCTACAACAAAGAATCTATCTACAGCAAAGAATCTATGTTCAGCAGATAATCTATCTACAGCAAATGATCTATCTACAGCAAAGGATCAATCTACAGACAATGATCTATCTAAAGTAACGGGACTATATACAGCAAAGGATCCATCTACAGTTAAGGATCTATCAACAGCAAAGGATCAATCTATAACAAAAGATCTATTTACAACAAAAGTTCTATCTACAGCTAAGGATCTATCTACAGCAAAGGATCTATCTACAGGAAAGGATATATCTACAGCAAAGGATCTATTTACAGTAAAGGAGCTATCTACAGCAAATGATCTATCAACAATGAGGGATCTATCTGCAGCAAAGGATCTACCAACAGCAAAGGAGCTATCTACAGCAAAAGATCTATCAACAATGAGGGATCTATCTGCAGCAAAGGATCTATCTACAGTAAAGGATCTATCTTCAGCAAAGGATCTTTATACAGCAAAAGATCTATCAACAATGAGGGATCTATCTGCAGCAAAGGATCTACCTACAGCAAAGGAGCTATCTACAGCAAATGATCTATAAACAATGAGGGATCTATCTGCAGCAAAAGGATCTATCTACAGCAAAGGATCTATCTACAGCAAGGGATCTCTCTTCAGCAAAGGATCTTTATACAGCATAGGATCTATGTACAGTAATGAATCTATCTTCTGCATAGGATACATCTACTGCAAAGAATCTTTCTACAGCAAAGAATCTATCTTCAGCAAAGAATCTATCTACAGCAAAGGATCTATCTACAGCAAAGGATCTATCTAGAGAAAAGGATCTATCTACAGCAAAGGATCTATCTACAGTCAAGGATTTATCTACTGCAAAGGATCTATCAACAGCAAAGGATCTATCTACAGTCAAGGATCTATCTACAGCAAAATATCTATCTAAAGCCAATGATCTATCTACAACAAAGGATCTATTTACAACAACAGATCTTTATACCCTAATGGATCTATCTACAGCAAAGGATCTATCTACAGCAAAGTGATCTATCTTCAGTAAGAGATCTATCTACAGCAAAGAATCTGTCTACACCAAAGGATTTTTTACAGCACAGGATCTATCAACAGCAGAAGATCAATCTTTAGCAAAGATATATTTACAACAAAAGTTCTATCAACAACAAAAAATCTATCTAGAGCAAAGGATTTATCTACAGGAAAGGATCTATCTACAGCAAAGGATCTATTTACAGTAAAGGAGCTATCTACAGCAAAAGATCTATCAACAATAAGGGATCTATCTACAGCAAATGATCTATCTACAGCAAAGTGTTCTATCTACAGTAAGGGATCTATCTACAGCATATAATCTATCTACACCAAAGGATCTTTCTACAGCGAAAGATCTGTCAACAGCAAAGGATCTATCTACAGCAAAGGATCTATTTACAGCAGAAGATCTTTCTACAGCAGAGGATCTTTCTACAGCAAATGATCTATCTACAGCAAAGAATCTATTTACAGTATGGGATCTATCAACAGCAAAGGTTTTATCTACAGTAAAGGATCTATCTACAGAATAGGATCTATCAACAGAAAAGGATCTATCTACAGCGAAGGATCTATCTACAACAAAGGATCTATCTACAGCAAATGATCTATCTACGGCAAGGGATCTATCTACGGCACAGGATTTATTTATTTATTTACAGCAAAGGATCTATCTACAGAAAAGGATCTATCTACAGCGAAAGATCTATCTACAACAAAGGATCTATCTACAGCAAATGATCTATCTACTACAAAGGATCTATCTACAGCAAATGTTCTATCTACAACAAAGAATCTATGTACAGCAAAGAATCTATGTACAGTAAAGAATCTATCTACAGCATAGGATCTATCTACAGCGAAGTATCTATCTAAAGCAAAAGATTTATCTACAGCAAAGGATTTATCTACAGATAAGGATCCATCAACAGCAAAGGATCTATCTACAATGGTAGCCGGTAAATTGCTCGAAAACAATTGCTCGAAAGACAATTGCTCGAAACAATTGCTCGAAAAACAATTGCTCGAATGAACAATTGCTCGAAAGAACAATTGCTCGAAAGACAATTGCTCGAAAAACAATTGCTCGAACGAACAATTGCTCGAATGAACAATTGCTCGAATTATCAAATTGCTCGAATGAACAAAATTGCTCGAATTGTAAAATTGCACAGTTTTCGATTTTATAAAAGTCAGTTATTCATGAAGTGGAGCTGCACCTAACAATCCTTGTTTCTTTTTAGTAACTGATCATTAATCATTCTATACATGATTTTAATTAATTTTAATTATTACTCATTCTGCATGATCTTTTTTTTAGACCGTTTGTGTCATCTCGTATGTAACATGTGAATTGGAATCATGTGGTGAATCAGCACTATTCATGTTTTTTTATCATAAAACCCGAAAACATATTTATTACTAGCCTATCTGTATGTGGCACCTCAATAGGTGGAATAATTCAAAGTTATGTCAGAGTTTTAATAAATCTACAAATTTTTTCGGGTTTTATGATAAAAAACACATGAATAGAACTGATTCACCACATGATTCCAATTCACATGTTACATACGAGATGACACAAACGGCCTAAAAAAGATTATGCAGAATGAGTAATAATTAAAATCATTTATAGAATGATTAATGATCAGTTACTAAAAAGAAACAAGGATTGTTAGGTGCAGCTCCACTTCATGAATAACTGACTTTTATAAAATCGAAAACTGTGCAATTTTATAATTCGAGCAATTTTGTTCATTCGAGCAATTTGATAATTCGAGCAATTGTTCATTCGAGCAATTGTTCGTTCGAGCAATTGTTTTTCGAGCAATTGTCTTTCGAGCAATTGTTCTTTCGAGCAATTGTTCATTCGAGCAATTGTTTTTCGAGCAATTGTTTTCGAGCAATTGTCTTTCGAGCAATTGTTTTCGAGCAATTTACCTAGAACCATCTACAATAAAGGATCTATCTACTGAAAAGGATCTCTCTACAGCAAAGGATCTATCTACAGCAAAGGACCTATCTACAGTAAAGGATCTATCTACATCATATGATCAATCCTCAGCAAGGGATCTATCTACAGCAAAGGATCTATTCACAGTAAAGGAGCTATCTACAGCAAAAGATCTATCAACAATGAGGGATCTATCTGCAGCAAAGGATCTATCTACAGCAAAGGATCTATCTTCAGCAAAGGATCTTTATACAGCATAGGATCTATGTACAGTAATGGATCTATCTACTGCATAGGATACATCTGCTGCAAAGAATCTATCTACAGCAAAGAAACTATCTTCAGCAAAGAATCTATCTACAGCAAAGGATCTATCTACAGCAAAGGATCTATCTACAGCAAAGGATCTATCTACAGCAAAGGATCTATCTACAGTCAAGGATTTATCTACTGCAATGGATCTCTCTACAGCATAGAATCAATCTAAAGTTAAGGATCTATCTTAATCAAAGGATCTATCCACAGCAAAGGATCTATCTAAAGCCAATGATCTATCTACAACAAAAAATCAATTTACAACAGCAGAACTTTATACAGCAAAGGATCTATCTACAGCGAAGGATCTATCTACAGCAAAGTGATCTATCTTCAGTAAGGGATCTATCTACAGCAAAGAATCTGTCTTCACCAAAGGATCTTTCTACAACGCAGGATCTGTCAACAGCATAGGATCAATCTATACCAAAAGATCTATTTACAACAAAAGTTCAATCTACAGCAAAAAATCTATCTACAGCAAAGGATCTATCTACAGGAAAGGATCTGTCTACAGCAAAGGATCTATATATAGTAAAGGAGCTATCTACAGCAAAAGATCTATCAACAATAAGGGATCTATCTGCAGTAAAGAATCTATCTACAGCAAAGGATCTATCTTCAGCAAAGGATCTATCTACAGCAAAGTGATCTATCTACAGTAGGAGATCGATCTACAGCAAATGATCTATCTACAGCAAAGTGTTCTATCTACAGTAAGGGATCTATCTACAGCAAGAAATCTATCTAAACCAAAGGATCTTTCTACAGCGGAAGAACTGTCAACAGCAAAGGATCTATCTACAGCAAAGGATCTATTTACAGCAGAAGATCTTCCTACAGCAGAGGATGTTTCTACAGCAAAGGATCTATCTACAGCAATGGATCTATCTACAGTAAGGGATCTTTTTATAGCAATGGATCAATCTACAGCAATGGATCTATTTACAGCGAAGGATCGATCTACAGCAAAGGATCTATCTACAGCAAAGGATCTGTTTACAGTCAAGGATTTATCTACTGCAAAGGATCTCTCTACAGCAAAGGATCAATCTACATTTTAGGATCTATCTTAAGCAAAGGATCTATCTACAGCAAAAGATCTATCTAAAGCCAATGATCTATTCACAAAAAAGGATCTATTTACAACAGCAGAACTTTATACAGCATAGGATCAGTCTACAGCAAAGGATCTATCTACAGCAAAGTGATCTACTTTCAGTAAGGGATCTATCTACAGAAAAGAATCTGTCTACACCAAAAGATCTTTCTACAGCGCAGGATCTGTCAACAGCAAAGGATCAATCTATAGCAAAAGATCTATTTACAACAAAAGTTCTATCTACAGCAAAAAATCTATCTACAGCAATGAATCTATCTACAGCAAAGGATCTATCAACAATAAGGGATCTATCTGCAGCATAGGATCAATCTAAAGTTAAGGATCTATCTTAATCAAAGGATCTATCTACAGCAAAGGATCTATCTAAAGCCAATGATCTATCTACAACAAAAAATCTATTTACAACAGCAGAACTTTATACAGCAAAGGATCTATCTACAGCGAAGGATCTATCTACAGCAAAGTGATCTATCTTCAGTAAGGGATCTATCTACAGCAAAGAATCTGTCTTCACCAAAGGATCTTTCTACAACGCAGGATCTGTCAACAGCATAGGATCAATCTACACCAAAAGATCTATTTACAACAAAAGTTCAATCTACAGCAAAAAATCTATCTACAGCAAAGGATCTATCTACAGGAAAGGATCTGTCTACAGCAAAGGATCTATATATAGTAAAGGAGCTATCTACAGCAAAAGATCTATCAACAATAAGGGATCTATCTGCAGTAAAGAATCTATCTACAGCAAAGGATCTATCTTCAGCAAAGGATCTATCTACAGCAAAGTGATCTATCTACAGTAGGAGATCGATCTACAGCAAATGATCTATCTACAGCAAAGTGTTCTATCTACAGTAAGGGATCTATCTACAGCAAGAAATCTATCTAAACCAAAGGATCTTTCTACAGCGAAAGAACTGTCAACAGCAAAGGATCTATCTACAGCAAAGGATCTATTTACAGCAGAAGATCTTCCTACAGCAGAGGATGTTTCTACAGCAAACGATCTATCTACAGCAATGGATCTATCTACAGTAAGGGATCTTTTTGTAGCAATGGATCAATCTACAGCAATGGATCTATTTACAGCGAAGGATCGATCTACAGCAAAGGATCTATCTACAGCAAAGTATCTATCTACAGCAAAGGATCTATCTACTGCAAAGGATCTATCTACAGCAAAGGATCTGTTTACAGTCAAGGATTTATCTACTGCAAAGGATCTCTCTACAGCAAAGGATCAATCTACATTTTAGGATCTATCTTAAGCAAAGGATCTATCTACAGCAAAAGATCTATCTAAAGCCAATGATCTATTCATAAAAAAGGATCTATTTACAACAGCAGAACTTTATACAGCATAGGATCAGTCTACAGCAAAGGATCTATCTACAGCAAAGTGATCTACTTTCAGTAAGGGATCTATCTACAGAAAAGAATCTGTCTACACCAAAAGATCTTTCTACAGCGCAGGATCTGTCAACAGCAAAGGATCAATATATAGCAAAAGATCTATTTACAACAAAAGTTATATCTACAGCAAAGAATCTATCTACAGCAATGAATCTATCTACAGCAAAGGATCTATCTACAGTAAAAGATCTATCTACTACAAAGGATCTATCTACAGCAAAGGATCTATTTACAACAAAGAATCTATCTACAGTAAGGGATCTTTTTGTAGCAAAGGATCAATTTACAGCAAAGGATCTATTTACAGCGAAGGATCGATCTACAGCAAAGGATCTATCTACAGCAAAGTATCTATCTAAAGCCAATGATCTAGTTACAAAAAAGGATCTATTTACAACAGCAGAACTTTATACATCATAGGATCAGTCTACAGCAAAGGATATATCTACAGCAAAGTGATCTACTTTCAGTAAGGGATCTATCTACAGAAAAGAATCTGTCTACACTAAAAGATCTTTCTACAGCGCAGGATCTGTCAACAGCAAAGGATCAATCTATAGCAAAAGATCTATTCACAACAAAAGTTCTATCTACAGCAAAGAATCTATCTACAGCAATGAATCTATCTACATCAAAGGATCTATCAACAATAAGGGATCTATCTGCAGCAAAGGATATATCTACAGCAAAGGATCTATCTTCAGCGAAGGATCTATCTACAACAAAGTGATCTATCTACAGTAAGGGATCTATCTACAGCAAATGATCTATCTACAGCAAAGAGATCAATCTACAGTAAGGGATCTATCCACAGCAAAGAATCTATCTACACCAAAAGATCTTTCTATAGCGAAAGATCTGTCAACAGCAAAGGATCTATCTACAAAAATGGATCTATTTACAGCAGGAGATCTTTCTACAGCAACGGTTTTATCTACAAGGATCTATCTACTGCGAAGAATCTATCTACAGCAAAGGATCTATCTACAGCAAAGGATCTATCTACGGCAAGGGATCTATCTACGGCAAAGGATTTATTTATTTATTTAAAGCAAAGGATCTTAGATCTATCTACAGCTAAGGATCTATCTACAGTAAAAGATCTATCTACTACAAAGGATCTATCTACAGCAAAGGATCTATTTACAACAAAGAATCTATGTACAGCTAAGAATCTATTTACAGCAAAGGATCTATCTACAGTAAAGGATCTATCTACTGCAAAGGACCTGTCTACAGCAAAGGATCTATCTACAACAAAGAATCTATCTACAGCAAAGAATCTATGTTCAGCAGATAATCTATCTACAGCAAATGATCTATCTACAGCAAAGGATCAATCTACAGACAATGATCTATCTAAAGTAACGGGACTATATACAGCAAAGGATCCATCTACAGTTAAGGATCTATCAACAGCAAAGGATCAATCTATAACAAAAGATCTATTTACAACAAAAGTTCTATCTACAGCTAAGGATCTATCTACAGCAAAGGATCTATCTACAGGAAAGGATATATCTACAGCAAAGGATCTATTTACAGTAAAGGAGCTATCTACAGCAAATGATCTATCAACAATGAGGGATCTATCTGCAGCAAAGGATCTACCAACAGCAAAGGAGCTATCTACAGCAAAAGATCTATCAACAATGAGGGATCTATCTGCAGCAAAGGATCTATCTACAGTAAAGGATCTATCTTCAGCAAAGGATCTTTATACAGCAAAAGATCTATCAACAATGAGGGATCTATCTGCAGCAAAGGATCTACCTACAGCAAAGGAGCTATCTACAGCAAATGATCTATAAACAATGAGGGATCTATCTGCAGCAAAAGGATCTATCTACAGCAAAGGATCTATCTACAGCAAGGGATCTCTCTTCAGCAAAGGATCTTTATACAGCATAGGATCTATGTACAGTAATGAATCTATCTTCTGCATAGGATACATCTACTGCAAAGAATCTTTCTACAGCAAAGAATCTATCTTCAGCAAAGAATCTATCTACAGCAAAGGATCTATCTACAGCAAAGGATCTATCTAGAGAAAAGGATCTATCTACAGCAAAGGATCTATCTACAGTCAAGGATTTATCTACTGCAAAGGATCTATCTACAGCAAAGGATCTATCTACAGTCAAGGATCTATCTACAGCAAAATATCTATCTAAAGCCAATGATCTATCTACAACAAAGGATCTATTTACAACAACAGATCTTTATACCCTAATGGATCTATCTACAGCAAAGGATCTATCTACAGCAAAGTGATCTATCTTCAGTAAGAGATCTATCTACAGCAAAGAATCTGTCTACACCAAAGGATTTTTTACAGCACAGGATCTATCAACAGCAGAAGATCAATCTTTAGCAAAGATATATTTACAACAAAAGTTCTATCAACAACAAAAAATCTATCTAGAGCAAAGGATTTATCTACAGGAAAGGATCTATCTACAGCAAAGGATCTATTTACAGTAAAGGAGCTATCTACAGCAAAAGATCTATCAACAATAAGGGATCTATCTACAGCAAATGATCTATCTACAGCAAAGTGTTCTATCTACAGTAAGGGATCTATCTACAGCATATAATCTATCTACACCAAAGGATCTTTCTACAGCGAAAGATCTGTCAACAGCAAAGGATCTATCTACAGCAAAGGATCTATTTACAGCAGAAGATCTTTCTACAGCAGAGGATCTTTCTACAGCAAATGATCTATCTACAGCAAAGAATCTATTTACAGTATGGGATCTATCAACAGCAAAGGTTTTATCTACAGTAAAGGATCTATCTACAGAATAGGATCTATCAACAGAAAAGGATCTATCTACAGCGAAGGATCTATCTACAACAAAGGATCTATCTACAGCAAATGATCTATCTACGGCAAGGGATCTATCTACGGCACAGGATTTATTTATTTATTTACAGCAAAGGATCTATCTACAGAAAAGGATCTATCTACAGCGAAAGATCTATCTACAACAAAGGATCTATCTACAGCAAATGATCTATCTACTACAAAGGATCTATCTACAGCAAATGTTCTATCTACAACAAAGAATCTATGTACAGCAAAGAATCTATGTACAGTAAAGAATCTATCTACAGCATAGGATCTATCTACAGCGAAGTATCTATCTAAAGCAAAAGATTTATCTACAGCAAAGGATTTATCTACAGATAAGGATCCATCAACAGCAAAGGATCTATCTACAATGGTAGCCGGTAAATTGCTCGAAAACAATTGCTCGAAAGACAATTGCTCGAAACAATTGCTCGAAAAACAATTGCTCGAATGAACAATTGCTCGAAAGAACAATTGCTCGAAAGACAATTGCTCGAAAAACAATTGCTCGAACGAACAATTGCTCGAATGAACAATTGCTCGAATTATCAAATTGCTCGAATGAACAAAATTGCTCGAATTGTAAAATTGCACAGTTTTCGATTTTATAAAAGTCAGTTATTCATGAAGTGGAGCTGCACCTAACAATCCTTGTTTCTTTTTAGTAACTGATCATTAATCATTCTATACATGATTTTAATTAATTTTAATTATTACTCATTCTGCATGATCTTTTTTTTAGACCGTTTGTGTCATCTCGTATGTAACATGTGAATTGGAATCATGTGGTGAATCAGCACTATTCATGTTTTTTTATCATAAAACCCGAAAACATATTTATTACTAGCCTATCTGTATGTGGCACCTCAATAGGTGGAATAATTCAAAGTTATGTCAGAGTTTTAATAAATCTACAAATTTTTTCGGGTTTTATGATAAAAAACACATGAATAGAACTGATTCACCACATGATTCCAATTCACATGTTACATACGAGATGACACAAACGGCCTAAAAAAGATTATGCAGAATGAGTAATAATTAAAATCATTTATAGAATGATTAATGATCAGTTACTAAAAAGAAACAAGGATTGTTAGGTGCAGCTCCACTTCATGAATAACTGACTTTTATAAAATCGAAAACTGTGCAATTTTATAATTCGAGCAATTTTGTTCATTCGAGCAATTTGATAATTCGAGCAATTGTTCATTCGAGCAATTGTTCGTTCGAGCAATTGTTTTTCGAGCAATTGTCTTTCGAGCAATTGTTCTTTCGAGCAATTGTTCATTCGAGCAATTGTTTTTCGAGCAATTGTTTTCGAGCAATTGTCTTTCGAGCAATTGTTTTCGAGCAATTTACCTAGAACCATCTACAATAAAGGATCTATCTACTGAAAAGGATCTCTCTACAGCAAAGGATCTATCTACAGCAAAGGACCTATCTACAGTAAAGGATCTATCTACATCATATGATCAATCCTCAGCAAGGGATCTATCTACAGCAAAGGATCTATTCACAGTAAAGGAGCTATCTACAGCAAAAGATCTATCAACAATGAGGGATCTATCTGCAGCAAAGGATCTATCTACAGCAAAGGATCTATCTTCAGCAAAGGATCTTTATACAGCATAGGATCTATGTACAGTAATGGATCTATCTACTGCATAGGATACATCTGCTGCAAAGAATCTATCTACAGCAAAGAAACTATCTTCAGCAAAGAATCTATCTACAGCAAAGGATCTATCTACAGCAAAGGATCTATCTACAGCAAAGGATCTATCTACAGCAAAGGATCTATCTACAGTCAAGGATTTATCTACTGCAATGGATCTCTCTACAGCATAGAATCAATCTAAAGTTAAGGATCTATCTTAATCAAAGGATCTATCCACAGCAAAGGATCTATCTAAAGCCAATGATCTATCTACAACAAAAAATCAATTTACAACAGCAGAACTTTATACAGCAAAGGATCTATCTACAGCGAAGGATCTATCTACAGCAAAGTGATCTATCTTCAGTAAGGGATCTATCTACAGCAAAGAATCTGTCTTCACCAAAGGATCTTTCTACAACGCAGGATCTGTCAACAGCATAGGATCAATCTATACCAAAAGATCTATTTACAACAAAAGTTCAATCTACAGCAAAAAATCTATCTACAGCAAAGGATCTATCTACAGGAAAGGATCTGTCTACAGCAAAGGATCTATATATAGTAAAGGAGCTATCTACAGCAAAAGATCTATCAACAATAAGGGATCTATCTGCAGTAAAGAATCTATCTACAGCAAAGGATCTATCTTCAGCAAAGGATCTATCTACAGCAAAGTGATCTATCTACAGTAGGAGATCGATCTACAGCAAATGATCTATCTACAGCAAAGTGTTCTATCTACAGTAAGGGATCTATCTACAGCAAGAAATCTATCTAAACCAAAGGATCTTTCTACAGCGGAAGAACTGTCAACAGCAAAGGATCTATCTACAGCAAAGGATCTATTTACAGCAGAAGATCTTCCTACAGCAGAGGATGTTTCTACAGCAAAGGATCTATCTACAGCAATGGATCTATCTACAGTAAGGGATCTTTTTGTAGCAATGGATCAATCTACAGCAATGGATCTATTTACAGCGAAGGATCGATCTACAGCAAAGGATCTATCTACAGCAAAGGATCTGTTTACAGTCAAGGATTTATCTACTGCAAAGGATCTCTCTACAGCAAAGGATCAATCTACATTTTAGGATCTATCTTAAGCAAAGGATCTATCTACAGCAAAAGATCTATCTAAAGCCAATGATCTATTCACAAAAAAGGATCTATTTACAACAGCAGAACTTTATACAGCATAGGATCAGTCTACAGCAAAGGATCTATCTACAGCAAAGTGATCTACTTTCAGTAAGGGATCTATCTACAGAAAAGAATCTGTCTACACCAAAAGATCTTTCTACAGCGCAGGATCTGTCAACAGCAAAGGATCAATCTATAGCAAAAGATCTATTTACAACAAAAGTTCTATCTACAGCAAAAAATCTATCTACAGCAATGAATCTATCTACAGCAAAGGATCTATCAACAATAAGGGATCTATCTGCAGCATAGGATCAATCTAAAGTTAAGGATCTATCTTAATCAAAGGATCTATCTACAGCAAAGGATCTATCTAAAGCCAATGATCTATCTACAACAAAAAATCTATTTACAACAGCAGAACTTTATACAGCAAAGGATCTATCTACAGCGAAGGATCTATCTACAGCAAAGTGATCTATCTTCAGTAAGGGATCTATCTACAGCAAAGAATCTGTCTTCACCAAAGGATCTTTCTACAACGCAGGATCTGTCAACAGCATAGGATCAATCTACACCAAAAGATCTATTTACAACAAAAGTTCAATCTACAGCAAAAAATCTATCTACAGCAAAGGATCTATCTACAGGAAAGGATCTGTCTACAGCAAAGGATCTATATATAGTAAAGGAGCTATCTACAGCAAAAGATCTATCAACAATAAGGGATCTATCTGCAGTAAAGAATCTATCTACAGCAAAGGATCTATCTTCAGCAAAGGATCTATCTACAGCAAAGTGATCTATCTACAGTAGGAGATCGATCTACAGCAAATGATCTATCTACAGCAAAGTGTTCTATCTACAGTAAGGGATCTATCTACAGCAAGAAATCTATCTAAACCAAAGGATCTTTCTACAGCGAAAGAACTGTCAACAGCAAAGGATCTATCTACAGCAAAGGATCTATTTACAGCAGAAGATCTTCCTACAGCAGAGGATGTTTCTACAGCAAACGATCTATCTACAGCAATGGATCTATCTACAGTAAGGGATCTTTTTGTAGCAATGGATCAATCTACAGCAATGGATCTATTTACAGCGAAGGATCGATCTACAGCAAAGGATCTATCTACAGCAAAGTATCTATCTACAGCAAAGGATCTATCTACTGCAAAGGATCTATCTACAGCAAAGGATCTGTTTACAGTCAAGGATTTATCTACTGCAAAGGATCTCTCTACAGCAAAGGATCAATCTACATTTTAGGATCTATCTTAAGCAAAGGATCTATCTACAGCAAAAGATCTATCTAAAGCCAATGATCTATTCATAAAAAAGGATCTATTTACAACAGCAGAACTTTATACAGCATAGGATCAGTCTACAGCAAAGGATCTATCTACAGCAAAGTGATCTACTTTCAGTAAGGGATCTATCTACAGAAAAGAATCTGTCTACACCAAAAGATCTTTCTACAGCGCAGGATCTGTCAACAGCAAAGGATCAATATATAGCAAAAGATCTATTTACAACAAAAGTTATATCTACAGCAAAGAATCTATCTACAGCAATGAATCTATCTACAGCAAAGGATCTATCAACAATAAGGGATCTATCTGCAGCAAAGGATCTATCTACAGCAAAGGATCTATCTTCAGCGAAGGATCTATCTACAGCAAAGTGATCTATCTACAGTAAGGGATCTATCTACAGCAAATGATCTATCTACAGCAAAGAGATCAATCTACAGTAAGGGATCTATCTACAGCAAAGAATCTATCTACACCAAAGGATCTTTCTATAGCGAAAGATCTGTCAACAGCAAAGGATCTATCTACAGAAATGGATCTATTTACAGCAGGAGATCTTTCTACAGCAGAGGATTTTTCTACAGCAAAGGATCTATCTACAGCAAGGGATCTATTTTCAGTATGGGGTCAATCTACAGCAACGGTTTTATCTACAATAAAAGATCTATCTACAGAAAAGGATCTATCTACAGAAAAGGATCTATCAACAGCGAAGAATCTATCTACAGCAAAGGATCTATCTACAGCAAAGGATCTATCTACGGCAAGGGATCTATCTACGGCAAAGGATTTATTTATTTATTTAAAGCAAAGGATCTTAGATCTATCTACAGCTAAGGATCTATCTACAGTAAAAGATCTATCTACTACAAAGTATCTATCTACAGCAAAGGATCTATCTACAACAAAGAATCTATGTACAGCTAAGAATCTATTTACAGCAAAGGATCTATCTACAGTAAAGGATCTATCTACTGCAAAGGATCTGTCTACAGCAATGGATCTATCTACAACAAAGAATCTATCTACAGCAAAGAATCTATGTTCAGCAGATAATCTATCTACAGCAAATGATCTATCTACAGCAAAGGATCAATCTACAGACAATGATCTATCTAAAGTAACGGGACTATATACAGCAAAGGATCCATCTACAGTTAAGGATCTATCAACAGCAAAGGATCAATCTATAACAAAAGATCTATTTACAACAAAAGTTCTATCTACAGCTAAGGATCTATCTACAGCAAAGGATCTATCTACAGGAAAGGATATATCTACAGCAAAGGATCTATTTACAGTAAAGGAGCTATCTACAGCAAATGATCTATCAACAATGAGGGATCTATCTGCAGCAAAGGATCTACCAACAGCAAAGGAGCTATCTACAGCAAAAGATCTATCAACAATGAGGGATCTATCTTCAGCAAAGAATCTATCTACAGCAAAGGATCTATCTACAGCAAAGGATCTATCTACAGCAAAGGATCTATCTACAGTAAAGGATCTATCTACAGTCAAGGATTTATCTACTGCAAAGGATCTCTCTACAGCATAGGATCAATCTAAAGTTAAGGATCTATCTTAATCAAAGGATCTATCTACAGCAAAGGATCTATCTAAAGCCAATGATCTATCTACAACAAAAAATCTATTTACAACAGCAGAACTTTATACAGCAAAGGATCTATCTACAGCGAAGGATCTATCTACAGCAAAGTGATCTATCTTCAGTAAGGGATCTATCTACAGCAAAGAATCTGTCTTCATCAAAGGATCTTTCTACAACGCAGGATCTGTCAACAGCATAGGATCAATCTATACCAAAAGATCTATTTACAACAAAAGTTCAATCTACAGCAAAAAATCTATCTACAGCAAAGGATCTATCTACAGGAAAGGATCTGTCTACAGCAAAGGATCTATATATAGTAAAGGAGCTATCTACAGCAAAAGATCTATCAACAATAAGGGATCTATCTGCAGTAAAGAATCTATCTACAGCAAAGGATCTATCTTCAGCAAAGGATCTATCTACAGCAAAGTGATCTATCTACAGTAGGAGATCGATCTACAGCAAATGATCTATCTACAGCAAAGTGTTCTATCTACAGTAAGGGATCTATCTACAGCAAGAAATCTATCTAAACCAAAGGATCTTTCTACAGCGAAAGAACTGTCAACAGCAAAGGATCTATCTACAGCAAAGGATCTATTTACAGCAGAAGATCTTCCTACAGCAGAGGATGTTTCTACAGCAAAGGATCTATCTACAGCAATGGATCTATCTACAGTAAGGGATCTTTTTGTAGCAATGGATCAATCTACAGCAATGGATCTATTTACAGCGAAGGATCGATCTACAGCAAAGGAGCTATCTACAGCAAAAGATCTATCAACAATGAGGGATCTATCTGCAGCAAAGGATCTATCTACAGCAAAGGATCTATCTTCAGCAAAGGATCTTTATACAGCAAAAGATCTATCAACAATGAGGGATCTATCTGCAGCAAAGGATCTACCTACAGCAAAGGAGCTATCTACAGCAAATGATCTATCAACAATGAGGGATCTATCTGCAGCAAAAGGATCTATCTACAGCAAAGGATCTATCTACAGCAAAGGATTTCTCTTCAGCAAAGGATCTTTATACAGCATAAGTTCTATGTACAGTAATGAATCTATCTTCTGCATAGGATACATCTACTGCAAAGAATCTTTCTACAGCAAAGAATCTATCTTCAGCAAAGAATCTATCTACAGCAAAGGATCTATCTACAGCAAAGGATCTATCTAGAGAAAAGGATCTATCTACAGCAAAGGATCTATCTACAGTCAAGGATTTATCTACTGCAAAGGATCTATCTACAGCAAAGGATCTATCTACAGTCAAGGATCTATCTACAGCAAAATATCTATCTAAAGCCAATGATCTATTTACAACGAAGGATCTATTTACAACAACAGATCTTCATACCCTAATGGATCTATCTACAGCAAAGGATCTATCTACAGCAAAGTGATCTATCTTCAGTAAGAGATCTATCTACAGCAAAGAATCTGTCTACACCAAAGGATTTTTTACAGCACAGGATCTATCAACAGCAGAAGATCAATCTTTAGCAAAAGATATATTTACAACAAAAGTTCTATCAACAGCAAAAAATCTATCTAGAGCAAAGGATTTATCTACAGGAAAGGATCTATCTACAGCAAAGGATCTATTTACAGTAAAGGAGCTATCTACAGCAAAAGATCTATCAACAATAAGGGATCTATCTACAGCAAATGATCTATCTACAGCAAAGTGTTCTATCTACAGTAAGGGATCTATCTACAGCATAGAATCTATCTACACCAAAGGATCTTTCTACAGCGAAAGATCTGTCAACAGCAAAGGATCTATCTACAGCAAAGGATCTATTTACAGCAGAAGATCTTTCTACAGCAGAGGATCTTTCTACAGCAAATGATCTATCTACAGCAAAGAATCTATTTACAGTATGGGATCTATCAACAGCAAAGGTTTTATCTACAGTAAAGGATCTATCTACAGAAAAGGATCTATCAACAGAAAAGGATCTATCTACAGCGAAGGATCTATCTACAACAAAGGATCTATCTACAGCAAATGATCTATCTACGGCAAGGGATCTATCTACGGCACAGGATTTATTTATTTATTTACAGCAAAGGATCTATCTACAGAAAAGGATCTATCTACAGCGAAAGATCTATCTACAACAAAGGATCTATCTACAGCAAATGATCTATCTACTACAAAGGATCTATCTACAGCAAATGATCTATCTACGGCAAGGGATCTATCTACGGCACAGGATTTATTTATTTATTTACAGCAAAGGATCTATCTACAGCATAGGATCTATCTACAGCGAAGTATCTATCAAAAGCAAAAGATTTATCTACAGCAAAGGACTTATCTACAGATAAGGATCCATCAACAGCAAAGGATCTATCTACAGTAAAGGATCTATCTACTGATAAGGATCTCTCTACAGCAAAGGATCTATCTACAGCAAAGGACCTATCTACAGTAAAGGATCTATCTACATCATATGATCAATCCTCAGCAAGGGATCTATCTACAGCAAATGATCTATTTACAGTAAAGAAGCTATCTACAGCAAAAGATCTATCAACAATGAGGGATCTATCTGCAGCAAGGGATCTATCTACAGCAAAGGATCTATCTTCAGCAAAGGATCTTTATACAGCATAGGATCTATGTACAGTAATGGATCTATCTACTGCATAGGATACATCTGCTGCAAAGAATCTATCTACAGCAAAGAAACTATCTTCAGCAAAGAATCTATCTACAGCAAAGGATCTATCTACAGCAAAGGATCTATCTACAGCAAAAGATCTATCTAAAGCCAATGATCTATCTACAACAAAAAATCTATTTACAACAGTAGAACTTTATACAGCAAAGGATCTATCTACAGCGAAGGATCTATCTACAGCAAAGTGATCTATCTTCAGTAAAGGATCTATCTACAGCAAAGAATCTGTCTTCATCAAAGGATCTTTCTACAACGCAGGATCTGTCAACAGCATAGGATCAATCTATACCAAAAGATCTATTTACAACAAAAGTTCAATCTACAGCAAAAAATCTATCTATAGCAAAGGATCTATCTACAGGAAAGGATCTGTCTACAGCAAAGGATCTATATATAGTAAAGGAGCTATCTACAGCAAAAGATCTATCAACAATAAGGGATATATCTGCAGTAAAGAATCTATCTACAGCAAAGGATCTATCTTCAGCAAAGGATCTATCTATGCAGCAAAGTGATCTATCTACAGTAAGGGATCGATCTACAGCAAATGATCTATCTACATCAAAGAGTTCTATCTACAGTAAGGGATCTATCTACAGCAAAAAATCTATCTACACCAAAGGATCTTTCTACAGCGAAAGATCTGTCAACAGCAAAGGATCTATCTACAGCAAAGGAACTATTTACAGCAGAAGATCTTTCTACAGCAGAGGATCTTTCTACAGCAAAGGATCTATCTACAGCAAAGGATCTATTTACAGTATGGGATCTATCTACAGCAACGGTTTTATATACAACAAAAGATCTATCTACAGAAAAGGATCTATCTACAGAAAAGGATCTATCTACAGTAAAAGATCTATCGAAAGCAAATTATCTATCTAGAACAAACGATATATCTACAGCAAAGGATCTATCTACATATAAGGATCCATCTACAGCAATGGATCTATCTACAGTAAAGGATCTATCTACAGCAAAGGACCTATCTACAGTATAGGATCTATCGACATCGTATGATCAATCCACAGCAAGGGATTTATCTGCAGCAAAGGATCTATTTACAGTAAAGGAGCTATCTACAGCAAAAGATCTATCTACAATAAGGGATCTATCTGCAGCAAAGAATTTATCTACAGCAAAGGATCTATCTTCAGCAGAGGATCTTTATACAGCATAGGATCTATGTACAGTAAAGGATCTATCTACTGCATAGGATACATCTACTGCAAAGAATCTATCTAGAGAAAAGAAACTATCTTCAGCAAAGAATCTATCTACAGAAACGGATCTATCTACAACGAAGGATCTATCTACAGCAAAGGATCAATCTACAGCAAATGATCTATCTTCAGCAAAGGTTCTTTCTACAGCATAAGATCTATCTACAGCAAAGGATCTATCTACAATAAGTGATCTATCTACATCAAAGGATCTATCTACAGCAAAAAATCTATTTACAGCAAATGGTCAATCTACAGCAAGGGATATATCTACAGTAATGGAACTCTATACAGCCAAACATCCATTTACAGCAAAGGATCTATCTACAGCAAAGGATCTATCTACAGCAAAGGATCAATTTATAGCGGAGAATATTTCTACAGCAAAGGAACTACTACAGCAAAAGATCTATCTACAGCAAATGATCTATCTACAGCAGATGATCTATCTACAGCAAAGGACCTTATTACAGTGAGGGATCTATTTACAGCGAAGGATCAATCTACAGCAAATGATCTATCAACAGCAAAGGATCTATCTACGGCATAGGATCTATCTACAGCAATGGATCTATCTACAGTAAGGAATCTTTTGCAGCGGATAAATCTACAGCAAAGGATATATCTACAGTAAAGGAATTTTATACAGCCAAAGGATCCATTTACAGCAAAGGATCAATCTACATCATATGATCAATCCTCAGCAAGGGATCTATCTACAGCAAAGGATCTATTTACAGTAAAGGAGCTATCAACAGCAAAAGATCTATCAACAATGAGGGATCTATCTGCAGCAAAGGATCTATCTACAGCAAAGGATCTATCTTCAGCAAAGGATCTTTATACAGCATAGGATCTATGTACAGTAATGGATCTATCTACTGCATAGGATACATCTGCTGCAAAGAATCTATCTACAGCAAAGAAACTATCTTCAGCAAAGAATCTATCTACAGCAAAGGATCTATCTACAGCAAAGGATCTATCTACAGCAAAGGATCTATCTACAGCAAAGGATCTATCTACAGTCAAGGATTTATCTACTGCAAAGGATCTCTCTACAGCATAGGATCAATCTAAAGTTAAGGATCTATCTTAATCAAAGGATCTATCTACAGCAAAGGATCTATCTAAAGCCAATGATCTATCTACAACAAAAAATCTATTTACAACAGCAGAACTTTATACAGCAAAGGATCTATCTACAGCGAAGGATCTATCTACAGCAAAGTGATCTATCTTCAGTAAGGGATCTATCTACAGCAAAGAATCTGTCTTCACCAAAGGATCTTTCTACAACGCAGGATCTGTCAACAGCATAGGATCAATCTATACCAAAAGATCTATTTACAACAAAAGTTCAATCTACAGCAAAAAATCTATCTACAGCAAAGGATCTATCTACAGGAAAGGATCTGTCTACAGCAAAGGATCTATATATAGTAAAGGAGCTATCTACAGCAAAAGATCTATCAACAATAAGGGATCTATCTGCAGCAAAGAATCTATCTACAGCAAAGGATCTATCTTCAGCAAAGGATCTATCTATGCAGCAAAGTGATCTATCTACAGTAAGGGATCGATCTACAGCAAATGATCTATCTACATCAAAGAGTTCTATCTACAGTAAGGGATCTATCTACAGCAAAAAATCTATCTACACCAAAGGATCTTTCTACAGCGAAAGATCTGTCAACAGCAAAGGATCTATCTACAGCAAAGGATCTATTTACAGCAGAAGATCTTTCTACAGCAGAGGATCTTTCTACAGCAAAGGATCTATCTACAGCAAAGGATCTATTTACAGTATGGGATCTATCTACAGCAACGGTTTTATTTACAATAAAAGATCTATCTACAGAAAAGGATCTATCTACAGAAAAAGATCTATCTACATATAAGGATCCATCTACAGCAATGGATCTATCTACAGTAAAGGATCTATCTACAGCAAAGGACCTATCTACAGTAAAGGATCTATCGACATCGTATGATCAATCCACAGCAAGGGATTTATCTGCAGCAAAGGATCTATTTACAGTAAAGGAGCTATCTACAGCAAAAGATATATCTACAATAAGGGATCTATCTGCAGCAAAGAATTTATCTACAGCAAAGGATCTATCTTCAGCAGAGGATCTTTATACAGCATAGGATCTATGTACAGTAAAGGATCTATCTACTGCATAGGATACATCTACTGCAAAGAATCTATCTAGAGAAAAGAAACTATCTTCAGCAAAGAATCTATCTACAGAAACGGATCTATCTACAACGAAGGATCTATCTACAGCAAAGGATCAATCTACAGCAAATGATCTATCTTCAGCAAAGGTTCTTTCTACAGCATAAGATCTATCTACAGCAAAGGATCTATCTACAATAAGTGATCTATCTTCATCAAAGGATCTATCTACAGCAAAAGATCTATTTACAGCAAATGGTCAATCTACAGCAAGGGATATATCTACAGTAATGGAACTCTATACAGCCAAACATCCATTTACAGCAAAGGATCTATCTACAGCAAAGGATCTATCTACAGCAAAGGATCAATTTATAGCGGAGAATATTTCTACAGCAAAGGAACTACTACAGCAAAAGATCTATCTACAGCAAATGATCTATCTACAGCAAATGATCTATCTACAGCAAAGGACCTTTTTACAGTAAGGGATCTATTTACAGCGAAGGATCAATCTACAGCAAATGATCTATCAACAGCAAAGGATCTATCTACAGCATAGGATCTATCTACAGCAATGGATCTATCTACAGTAAGGAATCTTTTGCAGCGGATAAATCTACAGCAAAGGATATATCTACAGTAAAGGAATTTTATACAGCCAAAGGATCCATTTACAGCAAAGGATCTATCTACAGCAAAGGATCTATCTGCAGCAAAGGATCTATCTACAGCAAAGGATCTATTTATAGCGGAGAATCTTTCTACAGCAATGGAACTACTACAGCAAAAGATCTATCTACAGCAAAGGACCTATCTACAGTAAGGGACCTATTTGCAGCAAAGAATCAATCTACAGCAAAGCATCTATTTGCAGCGAAGGATCAATCTACAGCAAAGGATCTATCTACAGCAAAAAATTCTATCTACAGCAAAGGATCTATCTACTGCAAAGGATCTATCTACAGCAAAGGATCTATCTTAAGCAAAGGATCTATCTACAGCAAATGATCTATCTAAAGCCAATGATCTATCTACAAAAAAGGATCTATTTAAAACAGCAGAACTTTATACAGCATAGGATCTGTCTACAGCAAAGGATCTATCTACAGCAAAGTGATCTATTTTCTGTAAGGGATCTATCTACAGAAAATCTGTCTACACCAAAAGATCTTTCTACAGCGCAGGATCTGTCAACAGCAAAGGATCAATCTATAGCAAAAAATCTATTTACAACAAAAGTTCTATCTACAGCAAAGAATCTATCTACAGCAAAGGATCTATCAACAATAAGGGATCTATCTGCAGCAAAGGATCTATCTACAGCAAATGATCTATCTTCAGCAAAGTGTTCTATCTACAGTAAGGGATCTATCTACAGCAAATGATCTATCTACAGCAAAGTGTTCTATCTACAGTAAGGGATGTATCTACAGCAAAGAATCTATTTACACCAAAGGATCTTTCTACAGCAAAAGATCTGTCAACAGCAGAGGATCTATCTACAGCAAAGGATCTATTTACAGCAGAAGATCTTTCTACAGCAGAGGATCTTTCTACAGCAAAGGATCTATCTACAGCAAAGAATCTATTTACAGTATGGGATCTATCAACAGCAAAGGTTTTATCTACAGCAAAGTATCTATCTACAGCAAAGGATCTATTTACAGTATGGGATCTATCTACAGCAACGGTTTTATTTACAATAAAAGATCTATCTACAGAAAAGGATCTATCTACAGAAAAAGATCTATCTACATATAAGGATCCATCTACAGCAATGGATCTATCTACAGTAAAGGATCTATCTACAGCAAAGGACCTATCTACAGTAAAGGATCTATCGACATCGTATGATCAATCCACAGCAAGGGATTTATCTGCAGCAAAGGATCTATTTACAGTAAAGGAGCTATCTACAGCAAAAGATATATCTACAATAAGGGATCTATCTGCAGCAAAGAATTTATCTACAGCAAAGGATCTATCTTCAGCAGAGGATCTTTATACAGCATAGGATCTATGTACAGTAAAGGATCTATCTACTGCATAGGATACATCTACTGCAAAGAATCTATCTAGAGAAAAGAAACTATCTTCAGCAAAGAATCTATCTACAGAAACGGATCTATCTACAACGAAGGATCTATCTACAGCAAAGGATCAATCTACAGCAAATGATCTATCTTCAGCAAAGGTTCTTTCTACAGCATAAGATCTATCTACAGCAAAGGATCTATCTACAATAAGTGATCTATCTTCATCAAAGGATCTATCTACAGCAAAAGATCTATTTACAGCAAATGGTCAATCTACAGCAAGGGATATATCTACAGTAATGGAACTCTATACAGCCAAACATCCATTTACAGCAAAGGATCTATCTACAGCAAAGGATCTATCTACAGCAAAGGATCAATTTATAGCGGAGAATATTTCTACAGCAAAGGAACTACTACAGCAAAAGATCTATCTACAGCAAATGATCTATCTACAGCAAATGATCTATCTACAGCAAAGGACCTTTTTACAGTAAGGGATCTATTTACAGCGAAGGATCAATCTACAGCAAATGATCTATCAACAGCAAAGGATCTATCTACAGCATAGGATCTATCTACAGCAATGGATCTATCTACAGTAAGGAATCTTTTGCAGCGGATAAATCTACAGCAAAGGATATATCTACAGTAAAGGAATTTTATACAGCCAAAGGATCCATTTACAGCAAAGGATCTATCTACAGCAAAGGATCTATCTGCAGCAAAGGATCTATCTACAGCAAAGGATCTATTTATAGCGGAGAATCTTTCTACAGCAATGGAACTACTACAGCAAAAGATCTATCTACAGCAAAGGACCTATCTACAGTAAGGGACCTATTTGCAGCAAAGAATCAATCTACAGCAAAGCATCTATTTGCAGCGAAGGATCAATCTACAGCAAAGGATCTATCTACAGCAAAAAATTCTATCTACAGCAAAGGATCTATCTACTGCAAAGGATCTATCTACAGCAAAGGATCTATCTTAAGCAAAGGATCTATCTACAGCAAATGATCTATCTAAAGCCAATGATCTATCTACAAAAAAGGATCTATTTAAAACAGCATAACTTTATACAGCATAGGATCTGTCTACAGCAAAGGATCTATCTACAGCAAAGTGATCTATTTTCTGTAAGGGATCTATCTACAGAAAATCTGTCTACACCAAAAGATCTTTCTACAGCGCAGGATCTGTCAACAGCAAAGGATCAATCTATAGCAAAAAATCTATTTACAACAAAAGTTCTATCTACAGCAAAGAATCTATCTACAGCAAAGGATCTATCAACAATAAGGGATCTATCTGCAGCAAAGGATCTATCTACAGCAAATGATCTATCTTCAGCAAAGTGTTCTATCTACAGTAAGGGATCTATCTACAGCAAATGATCTATCTACAGCAAAGTGTTCTATCTACAGTAAGGGATGTATCTACAGCAAAGAATCTATTTACACCAAAGGATCTTTCTACAGCAAAAGATCTGTCAACAGCAGAGGATCTATCTACAGCAAAGGATCTATTTACAGCAGAAGATCTTTCTACAGCAGAGGATCTTTCTACAGCAAAGGATCTATCTACAGCAAAGAATCTATTTACAGTATGGGATCTATCAACAGCAAAGGTTTTATCTACAGTAAAGGATTTATCTACAGAAAAGGATCTATCTACAGCGAAGGATCTATCTACAAAAAAGGATCTATCTACAGCAAATGATCTATCTACGGCAAGGGATCTACCTACGGCACATGATTTATTTACAGCAAAGGATCTATCTACAGAAAAGGATCTATCTACAGAAAAGGATCTATCTACAGCGAAGGATCTATCTACAGCAAAGGATCTATCTACAGCAAATGATCTATCTACTACAAAGGATCTATCTTCAGCAAATGTTCTATCTACAACAAAGAATCTATGTACAGCAAAGAATCTATCAGCAGTAAAGAATCTATCTACAGCAAAGGATCTATCTACAGCAAAGGATCTATCTACAGCAAAGGATCTATCTACAGCAAAGGATCTATCTACAGTAAAGGATCTATCTACAGCAAAGTATATATCTACAGCAAACGATTTATCTACAGCAAAGGATCTACCTACAGATAAGGATCTATCCACAGCAAAGGATCTATCTACAGTAAAGGATCTATCTACTGAAAAGGATCTATCTACAGCCAAGGATCTATCCACAGCAAAGGATCTATCTACAGTAAAGGATCTATCTACTGAAAAGGATCTATCTGCAGCAAAGGATATATCTACAGCAAAGGATCTATCCTCAGCAAAGGATCTTTATACAGCATAGGATCTATGTACAGTAATGGATCTATCTACTGCATAGGATACATCTGCTGCAGAGAATCTATCTATAGCAAAGAAACTATCTTCAGCAAAGAATCTATCTACAGCAAAGGATCTATCTATATACAGCAAAGGATCTATCTACAGCAAAGGATCTATCTACAGCAAAGGATCTATCTACAGTCAAGGATTTACCTACTGCAAAGGATCTCTCTACATCATAGGATCAATCTAAAGTTAAGGATCTATCTTAAGCAAAGGATCTATCTACAGCAAAGTATCTATCTAAAGCCAATGATCTATCTACAACAAAAAATCTATTTACAACAGCAGAACTTTATACAGCAAAGGATCTATCTACAGCGAAGGATCTATCTACAGCAAAGTGATCTATCTTCAGTAAGGTATCTATCTACAGCAAAGAATCTGTCTTCACCAAAGGATCTTTCTACAACGCAGGATCTGTCAACAGCAAAGGATCAATCTACAGCAAATTATCTATCAACAGCAAAGGATCTATCTACTGCAAAGGATCTATCTACAGCAAAGGATCTGTTTACAGTCAAGGATTTATCTACTGCAAAGCATCTCTCTACAGCAAAGGATCAATCTACATTTAAGGATCTATCTTAAGCAAAGGATCTATCTACAGCAAAGGATCTATCTAAAGCCAATGATCTATCTACAAAAAAGGATCTATTTACAACAGCAGAACTTTATACAGCATAGGATCTGTCTACAGCAAAGGATCTATCTACAGCATATCTATTTACAACAGCAGAACCTTATACCCTAATGGATCTATCTACAACAAAGGATCTATCTACAGCAAAGTACTCTGTCTTCAGTAAGAGATCTATCTACAGCAAAAAATCTGTCTACACCAAAGGATTTTTTACAGCACAGGATCTATCAACAGCAGAGGATCAATCTTTAGCAAAAGATATATTTACAACAAAAGTTCTATCTACAGCAAAAAATCTATCTACAGCAAAGGATTTATCTACAGGAAAGGATCTATCTACAGCAAAGGATCTATTTACAGTAAAGGAGCTATCTACAGCCAAAGATCTATCAACAATAAGGGATCTATCTACAGCAAATGATCTATCTACAGCAAAGTATTCTATCTACAGTAAGGGATCTATCTACAGCAAAGAATCTATCTACACCAAAAGATCTTTCTACAGCAAAAGATCTGTCAACAGCGAAGGATCTATCTACAGCAAGGGATCTATTTACAGCAGAAGATCTTTCTACAGCAGAGGATCTTTGTACAGCAAAGGATCTATCTACAACAAAGAATCTATTTACAGTATGGAATCTATCAACAGCAAAGGTTTTATCTACAGTAAAGGATCTATCTACAGAAAAGGATCAATCTACATTTAAGGATCTATCTTAAGCAAATGATCTATCTACAGCAAAGGATCTATCTAAAGCCAATGATCTATCTACAAAAAAGGATCTATTTACAACAGCAGAACTTCATACAGCATAGGATCTGTCTACAGCAAAGCATCTATCTACAGCATAGTGATCTATTTTCAGTAGGGGATCTATCTACAGAAAAGAATCTGTCAACACCAAAAGATCTTTCTACAGCGCAGGATCTGTCAACAGCAAAGGATCAATCTATAGCAAAAGATCTATTTACAACAAAAGTTCTATCTACAGCAAAGAATCTTTCTACAGCCAAGGATCTATCAACAATAAGGGATCTATATGCAGCAAAGGATTTATCTACAGCAAAGGATCTATCTTCATCAAAGGATCTATCTACAGCAAAGTGATCTATCTACATTAAGGGATCTATCTACAGTAAAAGATCTATTTACTACAAAGGATCTATATACAGCATAGGATCTATCTACAACAAATAATCTATGCACAGCTAGGAATCTATCTACAGCAAAGGATCTATCTACAGTAAAGGATCTATCTACTGCAAAGGGTCTGTCTACATCAAAGGATCTATTTACAACAAAGAATCTATCTACAGCAAAGAATCTATGTTCAGCAGATAATCTATCTTCAGCAAATGATCTATCTACAGCAAAGAATCAATCTACAGACAATGATCTATCTAAAGTAACGGGACTATATACAGGAAATGATCCATCTACAGTTAAGGATCTATCAACAGCAAAGGATCAATCTATAACATAAGATCTATTTACAACAAAAGTTCTTATTACAGCAAAGGATCTATCTACAGCAAACGATCTATTTACAGGAAAGGATCTATCTACAGCAAAGGATCTATTTACAGTAAAGGAGCTATCTACAGAAAATGATCTATCAACACCAAGGAGCTATTTACAGCAAAAGATCTATCAACAATGAGGGATCTATCTGCAGCAAAGGATCTATCTACAGCAAAGGATCTATCTTCAGCAAAGGAACTTTATACAGCAAAAGACCTATCAACAATGAGGGATCTATCTGCAGCAAAGGATCTATCTACAGCAAAGTATCTATCTTCAGCAACGGATCTTCATACAGCACAGGATCTATGTACAGTAATGGATCTATCTTCTGCATAGGATACATCTACTGCAAAGAATCTATCTACAGCAAAGAATCTATCTTCAGCAAAGAATCTATCTACAGCAAAGGATCTATCTACAGCAAAGGATCTATCTACAGAAAAGGATCTATCTACAGCAAACGATCTATCTACAGTCAAGGATTTATCTACTGCATAGGATCTCTCTACAGCAAAGGATCAATCTAAAGTTAAGGATCTATCTTAAGCAAAGGACCCATCTACAGCAAAATATCTATCTAAAGCCAATGATCTATCTACAACAAAGTATCTATTTACAACAGCAGAACTTTATACCCTAATGGATCTATCTACAGTAAAGGATCTATCTACAGCAAAGTGATCTATCTTCAGTAAGAGATCTATCTACAGCAAAGAATCTGTCTACACCAAAGGATTTTTTACAGCACAGGATCTATCAACAGCAGAGGATCAATCTTTAGCAAAAGATACATTTACAACAAAAGTTCTATCTACAGCAAAAAATCTATCTACAGCGAAGGATTTATCTACAGGAAAGGATCTATCTACAGCAAAGGATCTATTTACAGTAAAGGAGCTATCTACAGCAAAAGATCTAACAACAATAAGGGATCTATTTACAGCAAATGATCTATCTACAGCAAAGTGTTCTATCTACAGTAAGGGATCTATCTACAGCAAGGAATCTATCTACACCAAAGGATCTTTCTACAGCAAAAGATCTGTCAACAGCAAAGGATCTATCTACAGCAAGGGATCTATTTACAGCAGAAGATCTTTCTACAGCAGAGGATCTTTCTACAGCAAAGGATCTATCTACAGCAAAGAATCTATTTACAGTATGGGATCTATCAACAGCAAAGGTTTTATCTACAGTAAAGGATCTATCTACAGAAAAGGATCTATCTACAGAAAAGGATCTATCTACAGCGAAGGATCTATCTACAACAAAGTATCTATCTACAGCAAATGATCTATCTACGGCAAGGGATCTATCTACGGCACAGGATTTATTTATTTATTTACAGCAAAGGATCTATCTACAGAAAAGGATCTATCTACAGAAAAGGATCTATCTACAGCGAAGGATCTATCTACAACAAAGGATCTATCTACAGCAAATGATCTATCTACTACAAGGATCTATCTACAGCAAATGTTCTATCTACAACAAAGAATCTATGTACAGCAAAGAATCTATCAGCAGTAAAGAATCTATCTACAGCGAAGGATCTATCTACAGCGAAGGATCTATCTACAGCGAAGGATCTATCTACAGCATAGGATCTATCTACTGTAAAGGATCTATCAACAGCAAAGTATCTATCTACAGCAAACGATTTATCTTCAGCAAATGATCTATCTACAGATAAGGCTCCATCCACAGCAAAGGATCTATCTACAGTAAAGGATCTATCTACTGAAAAGAATCTATCTACAGCAAAGGATCTATCTACAGCAAAGGACCTATCTACAGTAAAGGATCTATCTACATCATATGATCTATCCACAGCAAGGGATCTATCTACAGCAAAGGATCTATTTACAGTAAAGGAGCTATCTACAGCAAAAGATCTATCAACAATGAGGGATCTATCTGCAGCAAAGGATCTATCTACAGCAAAGAAACTATCTTCAGCAAAGAATCTATCTACAGCAAAGGATCTATCTACAGCAAAGGATCTATCTACAGCAAAGGATCTATCTACAGCAAAGAAACTATCTACAGTCAAGGATTTATCTACTGCAAAGGATCTCTCTACAGCATAGGATCAATCTATAGTTAAGGATCTATCTTAAGCAAAGGATCTATCTACAGCAAAGGATCTATCTAAATCCAATGATCTATCTACAACAAAAAATCTATTTACAACAGTAGAACTTTATACAGCTAAGGTTCTATCTACAGCGAAGGATCTATCTACAGCAAAGTGATCTATCTTCAGTAAGGTATCTATCTACAGCAAAGAATCTGTCCTCACCAGAGGATCTTTCTACAACGCAGGATCTGTCAACAGCAAAGGATCAATCTACAGCAAAGTATCTATCTACAGCAAAGGATCTATCTACTGCAAAGGATCTATCTACAGCAAAGGATCTGTTTACAGTCAAAGATTTATCTACTGCAAAGGATCTCTCTTCAGCGAAGGATCAATCTACATTTAAGGATCTATCTTGAGCAAAGGATCTATCTACAGCAAAGGATCTATCTAAAGCCAATGATCTATCTACAAAAAAGGATCTAATTACAACAGCAGAACTTTATACAGCATAGGATCTGTCTAGAGCGAAGGATCTATCTACAGCAAAGTGATCTATCTACAGTAAGGGATCTATCTACAGCAAAGAATCTATCTACACCAAAGGATCTTTCTACAGAGAAAGATCTGTCAACAGCAAAGGATCTATCAACAGCAATGGATCTATTTACAGCAGGAGATCTTTCTACAGCAGAGGATTTTTCTACAGCAAAGAATCTATCTACAGCAAAGGATCTATTTTCAGTATGGGATCTATCTACAGCAACGGTTTTATCTACAATAAAAGATCTATCCACAGAAAAGGATCTATCTACAGAAAAAGATCTATCTACAGCAAAGGATCTATCTACGGCAAGGGATCTATCTACAGCAAAGGCAAAGGATTTATTTATTTATTTACAGCAAAGGATCTTAGATCTATCTACAGCTAAGGATCTATCTACAGTAAAAGATCTATCTACTACAAAAGATCTATCTACAGCAAAGGCAAAGGATTTATTTATTTATTTACAGCAAAGGATCTTAGATCTATCTACAGCTAAGGATCTATCTACAGTGAAAGATCTATCTACTACAAAGGATCTATCTACAGCAAAGGATCTATCTACAACAAAGAATCTAAGTACAGCTAGGAATCTATCTACAGCAAAGGATCTATATACAGCAAAGGATCTATCTACGGCAAGGGATCTATCTACAGCAAAGGCAAAGGATTTATTTATTTATTTACAGCAAAGGATCTTATATCTATCTACAGCTAAGGATCTATCTACAGTAAAAGATCTATCTACTACAAAGGATCTATCTACAGCAAAGGATCTATCTACAACAAAGAATCTAGGTACAGCTAAGAATCTATCTACAGCAATGGATCTATCTACAGTAAAGGATCTATCTACTGCAAAGGAGCTGTCTACAGCAAAGGATCTATCAACAACAAAGAATTTATCTACAGCAAAGAATCTATGTTCAGCAGATAATCTATCTACAGCAAATGATCTATCTACAGCAAAGGATCAATCTAATGACAATGATCTATCTAAAGTAACGGGACTATATACAGCAAAGGATCCATCTACAGTTAAGGATCTATCAACAGCAAAGGATCAATCTATAACAAAAGATCTATTTACAACAAAAGTTCTATCTACAGGAAAGGATCTATCTACAGCAAAGGATCTATCTACAGGAAAGGATCTATCTACAGCAAAGGATCTATTTACAGTAAAGGAGCTATCTACAGCAAATGATCTATCAACAAGAGGGATCTATCTGCAGCAAAGGATCTATCTACAGCAAAGGAGCTATCTACAGCAAAAGATCTATCATTAATGAGGGATCTATCTGCAGCAAAGGATCTATGTACAGCAAAGGATCTATCTTCAGCAAAGGATCTTTATACAGCAAAAGATCTATCAACAATGAGAGATCTATCTGCAGCAAAGGATCTATTTACAGCAAAGGATCTATCTTCAGCAAAGGATCTTTATACAGCATAGGATCTATGTACAGTAATGGATCTATCTTCTGCATAGGATACATCTACTGCAAAGAATCTATCTACAGCAAAGAATCTATCTTCAGCAAAGAATCTATCTTCAGCAAAGGATCTATCTACAGAAAAAGATCTATCTACAGCAAAGGATCTATCTACAGTCAAGGATTTATCTACTGCATAGGATCTCTCTACAGCAAAATATCTATCTAAAGCCAATGATCTATCTACAACAAAGGATTTATTTACAACAGCAGAACTTTATACCCTAATGGATCTATCTACAGCAAAGGATCTATCTACAGCAAAGTGATCTATCTTCAGTAAGAAATCTATCTACAGCAATGAATCTGTCTACAACAAAGGATTTTTTACAGCGCAGGATCTATCAACAGCAGAGGATCAATCTTAGCAAAAGATATATTTCCAACAAAAGTTCTATCTACAGCAAAAAATCTATCTACAGCAAAGGATTTATCCACAGGAAAGGATCTATCTACAGCAAAGGATCTATTTACAGTAAAGGAGCTATCTACAGCAAAAGATCTATCAACAATAAGGGATCTACCTACAGCAAATGATCTATTTACAGCAAGGTGTTCTATCTACAGTAAGGGATCTATCTACAGCAAAGAATCTATCTACACCAAAGGATCTTTCTACAGCGAAAGATCTGTCAACAGCAAAGGATCTATCTACAGCAAAGGATTTATTTACAGCAGTAGATCTTTCTACAGCAGAGGATCTTTCTACAGCAAAGGATCTATCTACAGCAAAGAATCTATTTACAGTATGGGATCTATCAACAGTAAAGGTTTTATCTACAGTAAAGGATCTATCTACAGAAAAGGATCTTTTTATAGAAAAGGATCTATCTACAGCAAAGGATCTATCTACAGCAAAGGATCTATCTAAAGTCAATGATCTATCTACAAAAAAGGATCTATTTACAACAGCAAAACTTTATACAGCATAGGATCTGTCTACAGCAAAGGATCTATCTACAGCAAAGTGATCTATTTTCAGTAAGGGATCTATCTACAGAAAAGAATCTGTCTACACCAAAAGATCGTTCTACAGCGCAGGATCTGTCAACAGCAAAGGATCAATATATAGCAAAAGATCTATTTACAACAGAAGTTCTATCTACAGCAAAGAATCTATCTACAGCAAAGGATCTATCTACGGCAAGGCATTCATCTACGGCAAAGGATTTATTTATTCATTTACAGCAAAGGATCTTAGATCTATCTACAGCTAAGGATCTATCTACAGTAAAAGATCTATCTACTTTAAAGGATCTATCTACAGCAAAGGATCTATCTACAACAAAGAATCTATGTACAGCTAAGAATCTATCTACAGCAAAGGATCTATCTACAGTAAAGGATCTATCTACTGCAAAGGATCTGTCAACAGCAAAGGATCTATCTACAACAAAGAATCTATCTACAGCAAAGAATCTATTTTCAGCAGATAATCTATCTACAGCAAATGATCTACCAGAGGCAAAGCATCAATCTACAGACAATGATCTATCTAAAGTAACGGGACTATATACAGCAAAGGATCCATGTACAGTTAAGGATCTATCAACAGCAAAGGATCAATCTATAACAAAAGATCTATTTACAACAAAAGTTCTATCTACTGCAAAGGATATATCTACAGCAAAGGATCTATCTACAGGAAAGGATCTATCTAGAGCAAAGGATCTATTTACAGTAAAGGAGCTATCAACAGAAAATGATCTATCAACAATGAGGGATCTATCTGCAGCAAAGGATCTATCTACAGCAAAGGAGCTATTTACAGCAAAAGATCTATCAACAATGAGGGATCTATCTGCAGCAAAGGATCTATCTGCAGCAAAAGATCTATCTACAGCAAAGGATCTATCTTCAGCAAAGGATCTTTATACAGCATAGGATCTATGTACAGTAATGGATCTTCTTCTGCATAGGATACATCTACTGCAAAGAATTTATCTACAGCAAAGGATCTATCTACAGCAAAGGATCTATCTACAGAAAAGGATCTATCTACAGCAAAGGATCTATCTACAGTCAAGGATTTATCTACTGCATAGGATCTCTCTACAGCAATGGATCAATCTACAGTTAAGGATCTATCTTAAGCAAAGGATCTATCTACAGCAAAATATCTATCTAAAGCCAATGATCTATCAACAACAAAGGATCTATTTAAAACAGCAGAACTTTATACCTCAATTGATCTATCTACAGCAAAGGATCTATCTACAGCAAAGTGATCTATCTTCAGTAAAAGATCTATCTACAGCAAAGAATCTGTCTACACCAAAGGATTTTTTACAGCGCAGGATCTATCAACAGCAGAGGATCAATCTTTAGCAAAAGATATATTTACAACAACAGTTCTATCTACAGCAAAAGATCTATCAACAATAAGGGATCTATCTACAGCAAATGATCTATCTACAGCAAAGTGTTCTATCTACAATAAGGGATCTATCTACAGCAAAGAATCTATCTACACCAAAGGATCTTTCTACAGCAAAAGATCTGTCAACAGCAAAGGATCTATCTACAGCAAAGGATCTATTTACAGCAGAAGATCTTTCTACAGCAGAGGATCTTTCTACAGCAAAGGATCTATCTACAGCAAAGAATCTATTTACAGTATGGGATCTATCTACAACAAAGGATCTATCTACAGCAAATAATCTATCTACGGCAAGGGATCTATCTACGGCACAGGATTTATTTATTTATTTACAGCAAAGGATCTATCTACAGAAAATGATCTATCTACAGGAAAGGATCTATCTACAGCGAAGGATCTATCTACAACAAAGGATCTATCTACAGCAAATGATCTATCTACTACAAAAGATCTATCTAAAGCAAATGTTCTATCTACAACAAAAAATCTATGTACAGCAAAGGATCTATCTACAGCAAAGGATCTATCTACAGTAAAGGATCTATCTACAGCAAAGTATCTATCTACAGCAGACGATTTATCTACAGCAAAGGATCTATCTACAGATAAGGCTCCATCCACAGCAAAGGATCTATCTACAGTAAAGGATCTATCTACTGAAAAGGATCTTTCTACAGCAAAGGATCTATCTACAGCAAAGGATCTATTTACAGCAGTAGATCTTTCTACAGCAGAGGATCTTTCTACAACAAAGGATCTATCTACAGCAAAGAATCTATTTACAGTATGGGATCTATCAACAGCAAAGGTTTTATCTACAGTAAAGGATCTATCTACAGAAAAGGATCTATCTACAGAAAAGGATCTATCAACAGCAAAGGATCTATCTAAAGCCAATGATCTATCTACAAAAAAGGATCTATTTACAACAGCAGAACTTTATACAGCATAGGATCTGTCTACAGCTAAGGATCTATCTACAGCAAAGTGATCTATTTTCAGTAAGGGATCTATCTACAGAAAAGAATCTGTCTACACCAAAAGATCGTTCTACAGCGCAGGATCTGTCAACAGCAAAGGATCAATCTGAATCTCACTATAGTCACACTGTACAGACGTGATGTGTCGTGACTGCTCCTGCAGATTTCACTCAACCTAGTGTTTTCTTTAGTTTCGTTTAAAATAGACCTAGCTATACACTATCTATCATATTACTAGTGCTGTCTAACTGAATTACCGTATAGCTATGAGAAAGAAAAATAAGAACCAGTTAACGGAATTGTCTGCTGAAAGTGATGAGAGTGATAGTGCCACGCAAATTGTATCCGATAGTGATTATGAAAAACTATCTGAGGAGGGAAAAGCTTTGATACAAGTTATGACAGTTAAGCTCGATGATATATTAAGAAAGATAGATGGGAGAGATGAGATGATTAAAAAGTTGGAACAGGACATTTTAACTTTAAATAGGGATAATCAGAAACTACGGGAGAGAGTGGATGATGTTGAGGCATATGGAAGAGCTAAGACAATCATCATGTCTGGTAACGGACTCCCTGAAGCTTCAGTAGGTGAGAACTCTGCCAATGTCGTCTGTGAGGTAATCAAGCAGAAATTGCGGCGAGAAATGTCTCCCAATGATATTACAGTTGCTTATCGACTGGGAAAGAAAATAACGCAATCACCGGACAGGCGAAGGATCCTTGTGAAATTAAACCGCAAGGATATTAGAGACGAATTAATCACGGCATGCCGAACTATAAAACCTATTGGTTTCTATTTGAATGAGGACCTGATACCTGAGCGAGCAACCATATTATATGTTTTAAGACAAGCAAAGAAGAAATGTCCACAAAAAGTTGCTGCTTGTGGATCTCAAAACGGACAGGTATACATGTGGATGAAGGCTCCTGATCCATCTGCAAAGAATCAAAAGATAATTATTGGCAGCAAGGAGAAGCTTGGTGAGATATGTGAGCGAGCACTTGGGTTAAATGTGTCAGATTTAATGGGTCACTCACCCGAGCAGTGACTACAGGGACAATTCAAAGCAACATTCTACAGAGAGGAGACTTTGTGCATGCTGTATCCACTTTTTTGTGAAACTAGATTTCTTTTGGTTTCTTTGATGTTCAGGCTCACGTATTTAACAATATGTGCTGACCTGTACATTACATCCCGCGCTCTGCATGGCAAACATGGGTATGACTCCTCATACTCTATGATTTGTTCTGTTGATGTAGATAAACTGCCTCTCCTCCGTTGCTGCCTCTCCACCGTTGCTGCTTCTCCACCGTTGCTGCCTCTCCACCGTTGCTGCCTCTCCACCGTTGCTGCCTCTCCACCGTTGCTGCTTCTCCACCGTTGCTGCCTCACCATCGCTGCTGCCTCTCCACCGTTGCTGCCTCTCCACCGTTGCTGCCTCTCCACTGTTGCTGCTTCTCCATCGTTGCTGCCTCTCCATCGTTGCTACCTCTCCACCGTTGCTACCTCTCCACCGTTGCTACTTCTCCATCGTTGCTACCTCTCCACCGTTGCTGCCTCTCCACCGTTGCTGCCTCTCCACCGTTGCTGCCTCTCCTCTTACCATGCTACTCAATGATTTGGCAGGGACTGCTAAATTTGACAATGTTGCTGCTTAGCTCTCATCTTGTTACGATTATCAATTATTATGCTGTTGTTTACTTTACTGCCTTGTCAATTTGTAACTCATTTGCGTTGCTTATGACTTGCTATACACTTGCATTGATGGGAAACTTGCAACGCATTGCAAATATGTTTAACTCAGTTACTGTACTTTATTATGTCATTATTTATTTTGATTTTTGTAATGATTGTGGATGATGGTACAAGGGACTTAGGTGATGTTTTGCGGAGTCTCAATGATTCGTTTCCTGATCTCAATTTTGATAGCAGACAGTCTTTATTCTATTCAATATCTGGACCGAGAGTCTTATACCAGTAGTAAACTTGATCTTAAAGTAATGCATTTGAATACCCGTTCTCTCTATCCCAAGATAGATGATTTAACTGCCTTGCTGAGTGTAATGAATATTGAATTCGACTTCTTATGTTTTTCTGAGACTTGGCTTAATGACATTACTTGTAACCTTGTACATTTTGAGGGATATAACCATTACCATGTAGTGAGGGGGTGGTGGGAGGAGAGGAGGGGGTGTGTCCGTATTTGCTAAAAGTACCTATAAATGTGAAGTTATCGATAGTCTAGATATTTGTACTGATAACATGGAGTGTTTGTTCGTTTTAACTTCTAGAGAAGGTAAGAAGTTAATTCTTGGGTCTATTTATAGACCACCCAATTGTGTTCCTAATCAATTCATATCCGAACTCGATCATGTTCTCCAAACCTTATCATCCTTTAATTGTCAAAATATTCAGATAGGTGGTGATTTTAACTTTGATCTTCTTAACATGGCTAATGATGAAAGTTGTTTGAGTTTTGCCAATTTGATGTTCATGTATTACCTTAATCCTACTATAACTAAGCCCACTAGAATAACGGAAAATTGTTTCAGTCTAATTGATAATATTTTCTCTACTAACCTGTCTAATGTATTTTCTGGAGCAATACCACTTGATTTGTCTGATCATTACTTGATTTTTAATATAAGCAAACGTTTTTTTTACTGGAGCTCAGTTACCATCAGGGTCAGTAAATTACAGAGTACATTCATACAATTCGTTATTAAATTTCTGTGTTTCCATTGATAATCATGACTTTTCTCCTGTTCTCGATTTTGATGATGTTGATGGTGGTTTGGCGTTGTTTGATGAAACAATTATGCATTATTACGATGTTCATTGCCCAATAATAAGTAAAACTGTGTCTTATAAAAATTTAACCAAGCCTTGGATTGATTGGGACTGTAGGAATAAAATTAGGGTGCGCTCAAACTATTATTTACTCTATAAGGCCGGTAAGATGAGCCGAAGAGAATATACTGTGTATAGAAATATGGTCACTAAGCAACTGCAAGACAAAAAATCTGAATACTTCAAGAGAAAATTCACCGAATTCAAATTTAACATGCGCAAGACTTGGAAACTGATTAATGATCTTCTCAATTGTAATGATAATTCTGATAGCTCCAATATTTCTTTGGTTGATGCTAGGAGAGAGGTTATAAGTGGGTCATTGGATGTAGCCAATGAATTCAATAGATTTTTTTGTTCTATTGGACAGCAATTATCAAACCATTTTCTCAATCAACAGAGTGATCACCATCAATATTTATCTGGCAGTTACCTTAACTCTTTATTTTTGACACCTATCAGTGCTTGTGATATTCATAAAATTATAGCTTCACTAAAAAATAAATCGTGTAATGTCCATTCTATTCCTGTTTCAATCTTAAAAAAGATATCAAATAATATTTCCCCAATACTAGCAGCTTTGATTAACAAATCACTGACCAATGGAAAATTCCCCACTACTCTACAAACAGCTAATGTTATACCTCTCCACAAGGGAGGCTGTAGAAAGGAGGTGAATAGTTACAGACCTATTTCTTTACTATCGAATTACTCAAAAATATACGAGAGAGTTGTATACAATCAGTTAACTAGATATTTTGAACGTAAAGGTATATTTTATTCAAATCAATATGGATTTAGGGAGAATAAGAGTACGACTCATGCGATGCTCAATTTAATGAATGATATTTACTCTGCTTTAGACAATGGTGACCTGTACTTCTCTTTATTCATTGATCTAAGGAAAGCATTCGATTCTGTGCCTCATGAAATTCTGTTGAGTAAACTCTCCCATTATGGTGTAAGGGGTATCCCACTGTCATGGATACGATCTTATCTAACTGAGCGCAACCAACGTGTAGTGCTAAATAATGTATCTTCTGCTGATCGTGAAGTGACATGTGGGGTGCCCCAAGGGAGTGTGTTGGGGGGTCTCTTGTTTTTAATATTTTTCAATGATTTTCCTAATTGTGCAGACTTTTTCAAATTCAATCTCTTTGCTGATGACTCAACAGTTTCATGTAAATTTTCAAAGTCTGCTCTTCAAAATATTCATATTGATATTAATCGTAATCTTGATTTGATAAGTAATTGGCTAAATAATAATAAAATAATGATTAATTCTAGTAAAACAAAATATACCATCTTTTCATACCGTAACACTTATCAGTTAAGCTTAGTTGTTCTAAGTGGCTGTAATATAGAATTTGCAAATGAAGTTAAATTTCTTGGACTGAATTTGAACAATAATCTGTCATTTGTGTCTCATGTTAAAAAGTGTCATCTACAGTAGCTAGGTTTGTAGGTGTACTAAATAAAATTCAGGGGTGTCTACCTCCTAACATACTGCTAAAGTTATACTATGCTTTCATTCACTCTACAGTTAGTTACGCCATTGAGGTGTGGTACGGTTGTGCTGATTATTTGAGAGATGATGTATTTATTAAGCAAAAGCGTGCAGTTCGCATTGTCAGTGGTAGTCACTATCTTGCTCATACTAACCCTATATTTGATGAACTAAAAATTTTGACATTGAACAATATATTCAAATATAAAATAGGTATATATTTTTACAAAACTATGCACATTGACAACTATGATCCCATCCTTCTTAACTATATAACCATAAACACTAATAGTCACGCTCATAATACAAGGAATAATTCTGAAATCACTCTTCCTTTGTACAAGAGATCCAAGTCTCAGAACTGCATTTTTTATATAGGATGTAAACTGTGGAATGAGATTGATAGTGATGTAAAAGGCGCCAATTCTCATAATGGTTTCAAATATAAATTTAAACATTTCCTCCTTAACAATCAAGTATAATCACATAATTACCATTTTTATTATTATATTTTGTAGATTGTCACATTGATCGAGTTATATATATATAATTTTTTTTTTCCACATAACATTTAATGTAGGTGGGTAGAGTTTCTATTTTTATACTTTATTTTCATTTTTCCTGCGTACTTTCCTACAGGTGACATCCAAGGGCTGTATCCTGATGCTGTCTGTGGTGAATGAAAGGAAGAAGGGTGTCGTCCCTTGTGCTCCGAACTGTTGAAAATTAGGATGATGTGTTATCGTTTTTTTTTTTCATATCTACCATGCTCCTCATTTTTAACGCTACTTGCAGCTTTGGAAAATAGCGTTAGGGTTATATTCTTTAAGTAAGTAGCTCAAAAAAATTTTTTTTTTGTAGGTGAGCTTCATTTACTATTACCTCTTTTTCCTCTTCTTTTTCTATTTTCTTTCTGAAAGCTTTTCTGCTTTCGTGTACATTGTCTCCAATTGTAGTTGGAAATCATTGAACCACTTTCCTTTTTGACTGCTTCTTCCAGTCCCTTGTTTTAAATTTATTTTTCACGACAGCAGTATGATATTAATTTTGTTCCGAAGGAAAAAATATATATATATTAACCCATACTGTCGTTGAATACTGTGCACTTTAAAAATTATGTAGATTTTATATTTCCTATATTTTCATTTTCTTTTTTCTTTTTCGATTGAATTAAAATATTAAAGTAAACCTTTTTCATATTCGATATAATTTAGGTAGATACTTTTCATTTTAACTTTTTTTTTTTTAAGTAGGTTGCTCAAGAAGCTTCGGCTTAAAAAGGGCCTTAAATGTCTCTCTGTGATAGTGTAATAATTTAGTATTATTGTATCAAAATATTATTGTATTAATATTGTTGTATATTCTAATTGGAAGGAAACATTTTTGTGAAATAAATAAAAAAAAAAAAAAAAAAAAAAAATCTATAGCAAAAGATCTATTTACAACAGAAGTTCTATCTACAGCAAAGAATCTATCTACAGCAAAGGATCTATCAACAATAAGGGATCTATCTGCAGCAAAGGATCTATCTACAGCAAAGGATCTATCTTCAGCAAAGGATCTATCTACAGCAAAGTGATCTATTTACAGTGAGGGATCTATCTACAGCAAAGAATCTATCTACACCAAAGGATCTTTCTACAGCGAAAGATCTGTCAACAGCAAAGGATCTATCTACAGCAATGGATCTATTTACAGCAGGAGATCTTTCTACAGCAGTGGATTTTTCTACAGCAAAGGATCTATCTACAGCAAAGGATCTATTTTCAGTAGTGGATCTATCTACAGCAACGGTTTTATCTACAATAAAAGATCTATCTACAGAAAAGGATCTATCTACAGCAAAGGATCTATCTACGGCAAGGGATTCATCTACGGCAAAGGATTTATTTATTTATTTACAGCAAAGGATCTTAGATCTATCTACAGCTAAGGATCTATCTACAGTAAAAGATCTATCTACTACAAAGGATCTATCTACAGCAAAGAATCTATCTACAACAAAGAATCTATGTACAGCTAAGAATCTATCTACAGCAATGGATCTATCTACAGTAAAGGATCTATCTACTGCAAAGGATCTGTCTACAGCAAAGGATCTATCTACAACAAAGAATCTATCTACAGCAAAGAATCTATGTTCAGCAGATAATCTATCTACAGCAAATGATCTATCTACAGCAAAGGATCAATCTACAGACAATGATCTATCTAAAGTAACAGGACAATATACAGCAAAGGATCCATCTACAGTTAAGGATCTATTAACAGCAAAGGATCAATCTATAACAAAAGATCTATTTACAACAAAAGTTCTATCTACAGCAAAGGATCTATCTAGAGCAAAGGATCTATCTAAAGGAAAGGATCTATCTAGAGCAAAGGATCTATTTACAGTAAAGGAGCTATCTACAGAAAATGATCTATCAACAATGAGGGATCTATCTGCAGCAAAGGATCTATCTACAGCAAAGGAGCTATTTACAGCAAAAGATCTATCAACAATGAGGGATCTATCTGCAGCAAAGGATCTATCTGCAGCAAAAGATCTATCTACAGCAAAGGATCTATCTTCAGCAAAGGATCTTTATACAGCATAGAATTTATGTACAGTAATGGATCTTCTTCTGCATAGGATACATCCACTGCAAAGAATCTATCTACAGCAAAGAATCTAT
The DNA here is from genome assembly GCA_947561585.1 of Caprella mutica. NCBI lineage: Eukaryota > Metazoa > Arthropoda > Malacostraca > Amphipoda > Caprellidae > Caprella > Caprella mutica. Next base: position 56,118 of record CANNZV010003346.1, read on the forward strand.
CTTCAGCAAAGAATCTATCTACAGCAAAGGATCTATATACAGCAAAGGATCTATCTACAGAAGAGGATCTATCTACACCAAAGGATCTATCTACAGTCAAGGATTTATCTACTGCATAGGATCTCACTACAGCAAAGGATCAATCTACAGTTAAGGATCTATCTTAAGCAAAGGATCTATCTACAGCAAAATATCTCTCTAAAGCCAATGATCTATCTACAACAAAGGATCTATTTACAACAGCAGAACTTTATACCTCAATTGATCTATCTACAGCAAAGGATCTATCTACAGCAAAGTGATCTATCTTCAGTAAAAGATCTATCTACAGCAAAGAATTTGTCTACACCAAAGGATTTTTTACAGCGCAGGATCTATCAACAGCAGAGGATCAATCTTTAGCAAAAGATATATTTACAACAACAGTTCTATCTACAGCAAAAGATCTATCAACAATAAGGGATCTATCTACAGCAAATGATCTATCTACAGCAAAGTGTTCTATCTACAATAAGGGATCTATCTACAGCAAAGAATCTATCTACACCAAAGGATCTTTCTACAGCAAAAGATCTGTCAACAGCAAAGGATCTATCTACAGCAAAGGATCTATTTACAGCAGAAGATCTTTCTACAGCAGAGGATCTTTTTACAGCAAAGGATCTATCTACAGCAAAGAATCTACTTACAGTATGGAATCTATCTACAACAAAGGATCTATCTACAGCAAATAATCTATCTACGGCAAGGGATCTATCTACGGCACAGGATTTATTTATTTATTTACAGCAAAGGATCTATCTACAGAAAATGATCTATCTACAGGAAAGGATCTATCTACAGCGAAGGATCTATCTACAACAAAGGATCTATCTACAGCAAATGATCTATCTACTACAAAAGATCTATCAAAAGCAAATGTTCTATCTACAACAAAGAATCTATGTACAGCAAAGGATCTATCTACAGCAAAGGATCTATCTACAGTAAAGGATCTATCTACAGCAAAGTATCTATCTACAGCAAACGATTTATCTACAGCAAAGGATCTATCTACAGATAAGGCTCCATCCACAGCAAAGGGTCTATCTACAGTAAAGGATCTATCTACTGAAAAGGATCTGTCTACAGCAAAGGATCTATCTACAGCAAAGTGATCTATTTACAGTGAGGGATCTATCTACAGCAAAGAATCTATCTACACCAAAGGATCTTTCTACAGCGAAAGATCTGTCAACAGCAAAGGATCTATCTACAGCAATGGATCTATTTACAGCAGGAGATCTTTCTACAGCAGTGGATTTTTCTACAGCAAAGGATCTATCTACAGCAAAGGATCTATTTTCAGTAGTGGATCTATCTACAGCAACGGTTTTATCTACAATAAAAGATCTATCTACAGAAAAGGATCTATCTACAGCAAAGGATCTATCTACGGCAAGGGATTCATCTACGGCAAAGGATTTATTTATTTATTTACAGCAAAGGATCTTAGATCTATCTACAGCTAAGGATCTATCTACAGTAAAAGATCTATCTACTACAAAGGATCTATCTACAGCAAAGAATCTATCTACAACAAAGAATCTATGTACAGCTAAGACTCTATCTACAGCAATGGATCTATCTACAGTAAAGGATCTATCTACTGCAAAGGATCTGTCTACAGCAAAGGATCTATCTACAACAAAGAATCTATCTACAGCAAAGAATCTATGTTCAGCAGATAATCTATCTACAGCAAATGATCTATCTACAGCAAAGGATCAATCTACAGACAATGATCTATCTAAAGTAACAGGACAATATACAGCAAAGGATCCATCTACAGTTAAGGATCTATCAACAGCGAAGGATCAATCTATAACAAAAGATCTATTTACAACAAAAGTTCTATCTACAGCAAGGGATCTATCTAGAGCAAAGGATCTATCTAAAGGAAAGGATCTATCTAGAGCAAAGGATCTATTTACAGTAAAGGAGCTATCTACAGAAAATGATCTATCAACAATGAGGGATCTATCTGCAGCAAAGGATCTATCTACAGCAAAGGAGCTATTTACAGCAAAAGATCTATCAACAATGAGGGATCTATCTGCAGCAAAGGATCTATCTGCAGCAAAAGATCTATCTACAGCAAAGGATCTATCTTCAGCAAAGGATCTTTATACAGCATAGAATTTATGTACAGTAATGGATCTTCTTCTGCATAGGATACATCTACTGCAAAGAATCTATCTACAGCAAAGAATCTATCTTCAGCAAAGAATCTATCTACAGCAAAGGATCTATATACAGCAAAGGATCTATCTACAGAAAAGGATCTATCTACACCAAAGGATCTATCTACAGTCAAGGATTTATCTACTGCATAGGATCTCACTACAGCAAGGGATCAATCTACAGTTAAGGATCTATCTTAAGCAAAGGATCTATCTACAGCAAAATATCTCTCTAAAGCCAATGATCTATCTACAACAAAGGATCTATTTACAACAGCAGAACTTTATACCTCAATTGATCTATCTACAGCAAAGGATCTATCTACAGAAAAGTGATCTATCTTCAGTAAAAGATCTATCTACAGCAAAGAATTTGTCTACACCAAAGGATTTTTTACAGCGCAGGATCTATCAACAGCAGAGGATCAATCTTTAGCAAAAGATATATTTACAACAACAGTTCTATCTACAGCAAAAGATCTATCAACAATAAGGGATCTATCTACAGCAAATTATCTATCTACAGCAAAGTGTTCTATCTACAATAAGGGATCTATCTACAGCAAAGAATCTATCTACACCAAAGGATCTTTCTACAGCAAAAGATCTGTCAACAGCAAAGGATCTATCTACAGCAAAGGATCTATTTACAGCAGAAGATCTTTCTACAGCAGAGGATCTTTCTACAGCAAAGGATCTATCTACAGCAAAGAATCTACTAACAGTATGGAATCTATCTACAACAAAGGATCTATCTACAGCAAATAATCTATCTACGGCAAGGGATCTATCTACGGCACAGGATTTATTTATTTATTTACAGCAAAGGATCTATCTACAGAAAATGATCTATCTACAGGAAAGGATCTATCTACAGCGAAGGATCTATCTACAACAAAGGATCTATCTACAGCAAATGATCTATCTACTACAAAAGATCTATCAAAAGCAAATGTTCTATCTACAACAAAGAATCTATGTACAGCAAAGGATCTATCTACAGCAAAGGATCTATCTACAGTAAAGGATCTATCTACAGCAAAGTATCTATCTACAGCAAACGATTTATCTACAGCAAAGGATCTATCTACAGATAAGGCTCCATCCACAGCAAAGGATCTATCTACAGTAAAGGATCTATCTACTGAAAAGGATCTGTCTACAGCAAAGGATCTATCTACAGCAAAGGACCTATCTACAGTAAAGGATCTATCAACATCATATGATCAATCCACAGCAAGTGATGTATCTACAGCAAAGGATCTATTTACAGTAAAGGAGCTATCTACAGCAAAAGATCTATCAACAATGAGGGATCTATCTGCAGCAAAGGGTCTATCTTCAGCAAAGAATCTTTATACAGCATAGGATCTATGTACAGTATTGGATCTATCTATACAGCAAAGTGTTCTATCTACAATAAGGGATCTATCTACAGCAAAAAATCTATCTACACCAAAGGATCTTTTTACAGCGAAAGATCTGTCAACAGCAAAGGATCTATCTACAGCAAAGGATCGATTTACAGCAGAAGATCTTTCTACAGCAGAGGATCTTTCTACAGCAAAGGATCTATCCACAGCAAAGGATCTTTATACAGCATAGGATCTACATACAGTAAAGGATCTATCTACGGCAAGGGATTCATCTACGGCAAAGGATTTATTCATTTATTTACAGCAAAGGATCTTAGATCTATCTACAGTTAAGGATCTATCTACAGTAAAAGATCTATCTAATACAAAGGATCTATCTACAGCAAAGAATCTATCTACAACAAAGAATCTATGTACAGCTAAGAATCTATCTACAGCAATGGATCTATCTACAGTAAAGGATCTATCTACTGCAAAGGATCTGTCTACAGCAAAAGATCTATCTACAACAAAGAATCTATCTACAGCAAAGAATCTATGTTCAGCAGATAATCTATCTACAGCAAATGATCTATCTACAGCAAAGGATCAATCTACAGACAATGATCTATCTAAAGTAACAGGACTATATACAGCAAAGGATCCATCTACAGTTAAGGATCTATCAACAGCAAAAGATCAATCTATAACAAAAGATCTATTTACTACAAAAGTTCTATCTACAGCAAAGGATCTATCTAGAGCAAAGGATCTATCTACAGGAAAGGATCTATCTAGAGCAAAAGATCTATTTACAGTAAAGGAGCTATCTACAGAAAATGATCTATCAACAATGAGGGATCTATCTGCAGCAAAGGATCTATCTACAGCAAAGGAGCTATTTACAGCAAAAGATCTATCAACAATGAGGGATCTATCTGCAGCAAAGGATCTATCTGCAGCAAAAGATCTATCTACAGCAAAGGATCTATCTTCAGCAAAGGATCTTTATACAGCATAGAATTTATGTACAGTAATGGATCTTCTTCTGCATAGGATACATCTACTGCAAAGAATCTATCTACAGCAAAGAATCTATCTTCAGCAAAGAATCTATCTACAGCAAAGGATCTATATACAGCAAAGGATCTATCTACAGAAAAGGATCTATCTACACCAAAGGATCTATCTACAGTCAAGGATTTATCTACTGCATAGGATCTCACTACAGCAAAGGATCAATCTACAGTTAAGGATCTATCTTAAGCAAAGGATCTATCTACAGTAAAATATCTCTCTAAAGCCAATGATCTATCTACAACAAAGGATCTATTTACAACAGCAGAACTTTATACCTCAATTGATCTATCTACAGCAAAGGATCTATCTACAGCAAAGTGATCTATCTTCAGTAAAAGATCTATCTACAGCAAAGAATTTGTCTACACCAAAGGATTTTTTACAGCGCAGGATCTATCAACAGCAGAGGATCAATCTTTAGCAAAAGATATATTTACAACAACAGTTCTATCTACAGCAGAAGATCTATCAACAATAAGGGATCTATCTACAGCAAATGATCTATCTACAGCAAAGTGTTCTATCTACAATAAGGGATCTATCTACAGCAAAGAATCTATCTACACCAAAGGATCTTTCTACAGCAAAAGATCTGTCAACAGCAAAGGATCTATCTACAGCAAAGGATCTATTTACAGCAGAAGATCTTTCTACAGCAGAGGATCTTTCTACAGCAAAGGATCTATCTACAGCAAAGAATCTACTTACAGTATGGAATCAATCTACAACAAAGGATCTATCTACAGCAAATAATCTATCTACGGCAAGGGATCTATCTACGGCACAGGATTTATTTATTTATTTACAGAAAAGGATCTATCTACAGAAAATGATCTATCTACAGGAAAGGATCTATCTACAGCGAAGGATCTATCTACAACAAAGGATCTATCTACAGCAAATGATCTATCTACTACAAAAGATCTATCAAAAGCAAATGTTCTATCTACAACAAAGAATCTATGTACAGCAAAGGATCTATCTACAGCAAAGGATCTATCTACAGTAAAGGATCTATCTACAGCAAAGTATCTATCTACAGCAAACGATTTATCTACAGCAAAGGATCTATCTACAGATAAGGCTCCATCCACAGCAAAGGATCTATCTACAATAAAGGATATATCTACTGAAAAGGATCTGTCTACAGCAAAGGATCTATCTACAGCAAAGGACCTATCTACAGTAAAGGATCTATCAACATCATATGATCAATCCACAGCAAGGGATGTATCTACAGCAAAGGATCTATTTACAGTAAAGGAGCTATCTACAGCAAAAGATCTATCAACAATGAGGGATCTATCTGCAGCAAAGGGTCTATCTTCAGCAAAGAATCTTTATACAGCATAGGATCTATGTACAGTATTGGATCTATCTATACAGCAAAGTGTTCTATCTACAATAAGGGATCTATCTACAGCAAAAAATCTATCTACACCAAAGGATCTTTTTACAGCGAAAGATCTGTCAACAGCAAAGGATCTATCTACAGCAAAGGATTGATTTACAGCAGAAGATTTTTCAACAGCAGAGGATCTTTCTACAGCAAAGGATCTATCCACAGCAAAGGATATTTATACAGCATAGGATCTACGTACAGTAAAGGATCTCTCTACTGCATAGGATACATCTACAACGAAGGATCTATCTACAGCAAAGGTTCAATCTACAGCAAATGATCTATCTTCAGCAAAGGTCCTTTCTACAGCATAAGATCTATCTACAGCAAAGGATCTATCTACAATAAGTGATCTATCTACATCAAAGGATCTATCTACAGCAAAAGATCTATTTACAGCAAAGGATCTATCTACAGCAAAGGATCTATCTACAGAGAAGGATCTATCTACAGCAAAGGATCTATCTACAGTCAAGGATTCATCTACTGCATAGGATATCTCTACAGCAAAGGATCAATCTACAGTTAAGGATCTATCTTAAGCAAAGGATCTGTCTACAGCAAAATATCTATCTAAAGTTAATGATCTATTTACAACAAAGGATCTATTTACAACAGCAGAACTTTATACCCTAATGGATCTATCTACAGCAAAGGATCTATCTACAGCAAAGTGATCTATCTTCAGTAAGAGATCTATCTACAGCAAAGAATCTGTCTACACCAAAGGATTTTTTACAGCGCCGGATCTATCAACAGCAGAGGATCAATCTATAGCAAAAGATATATTTACAACAAAAGTTCTATCTACAGCAAAAAATCTATCTACAGCAAAGTATTTATCCACAGGGAAGGATCTATCTACAGCAAAGGATCTATCTACAGCAAAGGATCTATTTACAGTAAAGGAGCTATCTACAGCAAAAGATCTATCAACAATAAGGGATCTACCTACAGCAAATGATCTATCTACAGCAAGGTGTTCTATCTACAGTAAGGGATCTATCTACAGCAAAGAATCTATCTACACCAAAGGATCTTTCTACAGCGAAAGATCTGTCAACAGCAAAGGATTTATCTACAGCAAAGGATCTATTTACAGCAGAAAATCTTTCTACAGCAGAGGATCTTTCTACAGCAAAGGATCTATCTAAAGCAAAGTTTTATTTACAGTATGGGATCTATCAACAGCAAAGGTTTTATCTACAGTAAAGGATCTATCTACAGAAAAGGATCTATATACAGAAAAGGATCTATCTACAGCAAAGGATCTATCTACAGCAAATGATCTATCTACAGCAAAGGATCTATCTAAAGCCAATGATCTATCTACAAAAAAGGATCTATTTACAACAGCAGAACTTTATACAGCAAAGGATCTGTCTACAGCAAAGGATCTATTTACAGCAAAGTGATCTATTTTCAGTAAGGGATCTATCTACAGAAAAGAATCTGTCAACACCAAAAGATCTTTCTACAGCGCAGGATCTGTCAACAGCAAAGGATCAATCTATAGCAAAAGATCTATTTACAACAAAAGTTCTATCTACAGCAAAAAATCTATCTACAGCAAAGTATTTATCCACAGGAAAGGATCTATCTACAGCAAAGGATCTATCTACAGCAAAGGATCTATTTACAGTAAAGGAGCTATCTACAGCAAAAGATCTATCAACAATAAGGAATCTACCTACAGCAAATGATCTATCTACAGCAAGGTGTTCTATCTACAGTAAGGGATCTATCTACAGCAAAGAATCTATCTACACCAAAGGATCTTTCTACAGCGAAAGATCTGTCAACAGCAAAGGATCTATCTACAGCAAAGGATCTATCTAAAGCAAAGTTTCTATTTACAGTATGGGATCTATCAACAGCAAAGGTTTTATCTACAGTAAAGGATCTATCTACAGAAAAGGATCTATATACAGAAAAGGATCTATCTACAGCAAAGGATCTATCTACAGCAAATGATCTATCTACAGCAAAGGATCTATCTAAAGCCAATGATCTATCTACAAAAAAGGATCTATTTACAACAGCAGAACTTTATACAGCATAGGATCTGTCTACAGCAAAGGATCTATCTACAGCAAAGTGATCTCTTTTCAGTAAGGGATCTATCTACAGAAAAGAATCTGTCTACACCAAAAGATCTTTCTACAGCGCAGGATCTGTCAACAGCAAAGGATCAATCTATTGCAAAAGATCTATTTACAACAAAAGTTCTATCTACAGTAAAGAATCTATCTACAGCAAAGTATCTATCAACAATAAGGGATCTATCAGCAGCAAAGGATCTATCTACAGCAAAGGATCTATCTTCAGCAAAGGATATATCTACAGCAAAGTGATCTATCTACAGTAAGGGATCTATCTACAGCAAATGATCTATCTAGAGCAAAGTGATCTATCTACAGTATGGGATCTATCTACAGCAAAGAATCTATCTACACCAAAGGATCTTTCTACAGCGAAAGATCTGTCAACAGCAAAGGATCTATCTACAGCAATGGATCTATTTACAGCAGGAGATCTTTCTACAGCAGAGGATTTTTCTACAGCAAAGGATCTATCTACAGCAAAGGATCTATTTTCAGTATGGGATCTATCTGCAGCAACGGTTTTATCCACAATAAAAGATCTATCTACAGAAAAGGATCTATCTACAGCAAAGGATCTATCTACGGCAAGGGATCTATCTACGGCAAAGGATTTATTTATTTATTTACAGCAAAGGATCTTAGATCTATCTACAGCTAAGGATCTATCTACAGTAAAAGATCTATCTACTACAAAGGATCTATCAACAGCAAAGGATCTATCTACAACAAAGAATCTATGTACAGCTAAGAATCTATCAACAGCAAAGGATCTATCTACAGTAAAGGATCTATCTACTGCAAAGGATCTGTCTACAGCAAAGGATCTATCTACAACGAAGAATTTATCTACAGCAAAGAATCTATGTTCAGCAGATAATCTATCTACAGCAAATGATCTATCTACAGCAAAGGATCAATCAACAGACAATGATCTATCTAAAGTAACGGGACTATATACAGCAAAGGATCCATCTACAGTTAAGGATCTATCAACAACAAAGGATCAATCTATAACAAAAGATCTATTTACAACAAAAGTTCTATCTACAGCAAAGGATCTATCTACAGCATACAGTGTACAGTTACAGTGTAGAGTTACAAGGTACAGTTACGGTGTACAGTTACAGTGTACAGTTACAGTGTATAGTTACAGTGTACAGTTACAGTGTACAGTTACATTGTACAGTTACATTGTACAGTTACAGTGTACAGTTACAGTGACAGTTACAGTGTACAGTTACTGTTTACAGTTACCAGTTACAGTTACAGTTTATAGATACAGTGTACAGTTACAGTGTACAGTTACAGTGTACAGTTACAGTGTACAGTTACATTGTACAGTTACAGTGTACAGTTACAGTGTACAGTTACAGTGTACAGTTACAGTGTGAAGTTACAGTGTACATTTACAGTGCACAGTTACAGTGTACAGTTACAGTGTACAGTTACATTGTACAGTTACATTGTACAGTTACAGTGTACAGTTACAGTGTACAGTTACAGTGCACAGTTACAGTGTACAGTTACAGTGTACAGTTACAATGTACAGTTACAGTGAACAGTTACAGTGTACAGTTACAATATACAGTTACAGTGTACAGTTACAGTGTACAGTTACAGTGTACAGTTATAGTGTACAGATACGATG
>CANNZV010003347.1:0-65900 GCA_947561585.1 Caprella mutica
TTATAATTTAGAACATTGTAAAGAGATTTGAAATACTAAAGCCAATGTTGTTATAATTTAGAACATTGTAAAGAGATTTGAAATACTAAAGTCAATGTTGTTATAATTTAGAACATTCTAAAGAGATTTGAAATACTAAAGCCAATGTTGTTATAATTTAGAACATTGTAAAGAGATTTGAAATACTAAAGCCAATGTTGTTATAATTGAGTTCATTCTAAAAAGATTTGAAATGCTAAAGCCAATGTTGTTATAATTTAGAACATAGTAAAGAGATTTGAAATACTAAATCCAATGTTGTTATAATTTAGAACATTGTAAAGAGATTTGAAATACTAAAGCCAATGTTGTTATAATTTAGAACATTCTAAAGAGATTTGAAATACTAAAGCCAATGTTGTTATAATTTAGAACATTGTAAAGAGATTTGAAATACTAAAGCCAACGTTGTTATAATTTAAACATTCTGAAGAGATTTGAAATACTAAAGCCAATGTTGTTATAATTGAGAACATTCTAAAGAGATTTGAAATACTGAAGCCAATGTTGTTGTAAATACTAAACATTGTAAGAACATTGTAAAGAGATTTGAAATACTAAAGCCAATGTTGTTATAATTTAGAACATTCTAAAGAGATTTGAAATACTAAAGCCAATGTTGTTATAATTTAGAACATTGTAAAGAGATTTGAAATACTAAAGCCAATGTTGTTATAATTTAGAACATTGTAAAGAGATTTGAAATACTAAAGCCAATGTTGTTATAATTTAGAACATTGTAAAGATATTTGAAATACTAAAGCCAATGTTGTTATAATTTAGAACATTGTAAAGAGATTTGAAATACTAAAGCCAATGTTGTTATAATTTAGAACATTGTAAAGAGATTTGAAATACTAAAGCCAATGTTGTTATAATTTAGAACATTCTGAAGAGATTTGAAATACTAAAGCCAATGTTGTTATAATTTAGAACATTCTAAAGAGATTTGAAATACTAGAGCCAATGTTGTTATAATTTAGAACATTCTAAAGAGATTTGAAATACTAAAGCCAATGTTGTTATAATTTAGAACATTCTGAAGAGATTTGAAATACTAAAGCCAATGTTGTTATAATTTAGAACATTCTGAAGAGATTTTAAATACTAAAGCCAATGTTGTTATAATTTAAACATTCTGAAGAGATTTGAAATACTAAAGCCAATGTTGTTTTAATTTAGAACATTCTAAAGAGATTTGAAATACTAAAGCCAATGTTGTTATAATTTAGAACATTGTAAAGAGATTTGAAATACTAAAGCCAATGTTGTTATAATTTAGAACATTCTGAAGAGATTTGAAATACTAAAGCCAATGTTGTTATAATTTAGAACATTCTAAAGAGATTTGAAATACTAGAGCCAATGTTGTTATAATTTAGAACATTCTAAAGAGATTTGAAATACTAAAGCCAATGTTGTTATAATTTAGAACATTCTGAAGAGATTTGAAATACTAAAGCCAATGTTGTTATAATTTAGAATATTCTGAAGAGATTTTAAATACTAAAGCCAATGTTGTTATAATTTAAACATTCTGAAGAGATTTGAAATACTAAAGCCAATGTTGTTATAATTTAGAACATTCTAAAGAGATTTGGAATACTAAAGCCAATGTTGTTATAATTTAGAACATTCTAAAGAGATTTGAAATACTAAAGCCAATGTTGTTATAATTTAGAACATTGTAAAGAGATTTGAAATACTAAAGCCAATGTTGTTATAATTTAGAACATTGTAAAGAGATTGGAAATACTAAAGCCAATGTTGTTATAATTTAGAACATTGTAAAGAGATTGGAAATACTAAAGCCAATGTTGTTATATTTTAGAACATTGTAAAGAGATTTGAAATACTAAAGCCAATGTTGTTATAATTTAGAACATTGTAAAGAGATTTGAAATACTAAAGCCAATGTTGTTATAATTTAGAACATTGTAAAGAGATTTGAAATACTAAAGCCAATGTTGTTATAATTTAGAACATTCTAAAGAGATTTGAAATACTAAAGCCAATGTTGTTATAATTTAGAACATTGTAAAGAGATTTGAAATACTAAAGCCAATGTTGTTATAATTTAGAACATTCTGAAGAGATTTGAAATACTAAAGCCAATGTTGTTATAATTTAGAACATTCTAAAGAGATTTGAAATACTAGAGCCAATGTTGTTATAATTTAGAACATTCTAAAGAGATTTGAAATACTAAAGCCAATGTTGTTATAATTTAGAACATTCTGAAGAGATTTGAAATACTAAAGCCAATGTTGTTATAATTTAGAACATTCTGAAGAGATTTTAAATACTAAAGCCAATGTTGTTATAATTTAAACATTCTGAAGAGATTTGAAATACTAAAGCCAATGTTGTTATAATTTAGAACATTCTAAAGAGATTTGAAATACTAAAGCCAATGTTGTTATAATTTAGAACATTCTAAAGAGATTTGAAATACTAAAGCCAATGTTGTTATAATTTAGAACATTGTAAAGAGATTTGAAATACTAAAGCCAATGTTGTTATAATTTAGAACATTGTAAAGAGATTGGAAATACTAAAGCCAATGTTGTTATAATTTAGAACATTGTAAAGAGATTGGAAATACTAAAGCCAATGTTGTTATAATTTAGAACATTGTAAAGAGATTTGAAATACTAAAGCCAATGTTGTTATAATTTAGAACATTGTAAAGAGATTTGAAATACTAAAGCCAATGTTGTTATAATTTAGAACATTGTAAAGAGATTTGAAATACTAAAGCCAATGTTGTTATAATTTAGAACATTGTAAAGAGATTTGAAATACTAAAGCCAATGTTGTTATAATTTAGAACATTGTAAAGAGATTTGAAATACTAAAGCCAATGTTGTTATAATTTAGAACATTGTAAAGAGATTTGAAATACTAAAGCCAATGTTGTTATAATTTAGAACATTCTAAAGAGATTTGAAATACTAAAGCCAATGTTGTTATAATTTAGAACATTGTAAAGAGATTTGAAATACTAAAGCCAACGTTATTATAATTTAGAACATTGTAAAGAGATTTGAAATACTAAAGCCAATGTTGTTATAATTTAGAACATTCTAAAGAGATTTGAAATACTAAAGCCAACGTTGTTATAATTTAAACATTCTAAAGAGATTTGAAATACTGAAGCCAATGTTGTTATAATTTAGAACATTGTAAAGAGATTGGAAATACCAAAGCCAATGTTGTTATAATTTAGAACATTGTAAAAAGATTTGAAATACTAAAGCCAATGTTGTAATAATTTTGAACATTGTAAAAAGATTTGAAATACTAAAGCCAATGTTGTTATAATTTAGAACATTCTGAAGAGATTTGAAATACTAAAGCCAATGTTGTTATAATTTAGAACATTCTAAAGAGATTTGAAATACTAAAGCCAATGTTGTTATAATTTAGAGCATTGTAAAGAGATTTGAAATACTAAAGCCAACGTTGTTATAATTTAAACATTCTGAAGAGATTTGAAATACTAAAGCCAATATTGTTATAATTGAGAAAATTCCAAAGAGATTTGAAATACTGAAGCCAATGTTGTTATAATTTAGAACATTGTAAAGAGATTTGAAATACTAAAGCCAATGTTGTTATAATTGAGTTCATTCTAAAAAGATTTGAAATGCTAAAGCCAATGTTGTTATAATTTAGAACATAGTAAAGAGATTTGAAATACTAAATCCAATGTTGTTATAATTTAGAACATTGTAAAGAGATTTGAAATACTAAAGCCAATGTTGTTATAATTTAGAACATTCTAAAGAGATTTGAAATACTAAAGCCAATGTTGTTATAATTTAGAACATTGTAAAGAGATTTGAAATACTAAAGCCAACGTTGTTATAATTTAAACATTCTGAAGAGATTTGAAATACTAAAGCCAATGTTGTTATAATTGAGAACATTCTAAAGAGATTTGAAATACTGAAGCCAATGTTGTTATAATTTAGAACATTCTAAAGAGATTTGAAATACTAAAGCCAATGTTGTTATAATTTAGAACATTGTAAAGAGATTTGAAATACTAAAGCCAACGTTGTTATAATTTAAACATTCTGAAGAGATTTGAAATACTAAAGCCAATGTTGTTATAATTGAGAACATTCTAAAGAGATTTGAAATACTGAAGCCAATGTTGTTATAATTTAGAACATTCTGAAGAGATTTGAAATACTAAAGCCAATGTTGTTATAATTTAGAACATTCTAAAGAGATTTGAAATACTAGAGCCAATGTTGTTATAATTTAGAACATTCTAAAGAGATTTGAAATACTAAAGCCAATGTTGTTATAATTTAGAACATTCTGAAGAGATTTGAAATACTAAAGCCAATGTTGTTATAATTTAGAACATTCTGAAGAGATTTTAAATACTAAAGCCAATGTTGTTATAATTTAAACATTCTGAAGAGATTTGAAATACTAAAGCCAATGTTGTTATAATTTAGAACATTCTAAAGAGATTTGAAATACTAAAGCCAATGTTGTTATAATTTAGAACATTGTAAAGAGATTTGAAATACTAAAGCCAATGTTGTTATAATTTAGAACATTCTGAAGAGATTTGAAATACTAAAGCCAATGTTGTTATAATTTAGAACATTCTAAAGAGATTTGAAATACTAGAGCCAATGTTGTTATAATTTAGAACATTCTAAAGAGATTTGAAATACTAAAGCCAATGTTGTTATAATTTAGAACATTCTGAAGAGATTTGAAATACTAAAGCCAATGTTGTTATAATTTAGAACATTCTGAAGAGATTTTAAATACTAAAGCCAATGTTGTTATAATTTAATCATTCTGAAGAGATTTGAAATACTAAAGCCAATGTTGTTATAATTTAGAACATTCTAAAGAGATTTGGAATACTAAAGCCAATGTTGTTATAATTTAGAACATTCTAAAGAGATTTGAAATACTAAAGCCAATGTTGTTATAATTTAGAACATTGTAAAGAGATTTGAAATACTAAAGCCAATGTTGTTATAATTTAGAACATTGTAAAGAGATTGGAAATACTAAAGCCAATGTTGTTATAATTTAGAACATTGTAAAGAGATTGGAAATACTAAAGCCAATGTTGTTATATTTTAGAACATTGTAAAGAGATTTGAAATACTAAAGCCAATGTTGTTATAATTTAGAACATTGTAAAGAGATTTGAAATACTAAAGCCAATGTTGTTATAATTTAGAACATTGTAAAGAGATTTGAAATACTAAAGTCAATGTTGTTATAATTTAGAACATTCTAAAGAGATTTGAAATACTAAAGCCAATGTTGTTATAATTTAGAACATTGTAAAGAGATTTGAAATACTAAAGCCAATGTTGTTATAATTTAGAACATTCTGAAGAGATTTGAAATACTAAAGCCAATGTTGTTATAATTTAGAACATTCTAAAGAGATTTGAAATACTAGAGCCAATGTTGTTATAATTTAGAACATTCTAAAGAGATTTGAAATACTAAAGCCAATGTTGTTATAATTTAGAACATTCTGAAGAGATTTGAAATACTAAAGCCAATGTTGTTATAATTTAGAACATTCTGAAGAGATTTTAAATACTAAAGCCAATGTTGTTATAATTTAAACATTCTGAAGAGATTTGAAATACTAAAGCCAATGTTGTTATAATTTAGAACATTCTAAAGAGATTTGAAATACTAAAGCCAATGTTGTTATAATTTAGAACATTCTAAAGAGATTTGAAATACTAAAGCCAATGTTGTTATAATTTAGAACATTGTAAAGAGATTTGAAATACTAAAGCCAATGTTGTTATAATTTAGAACATTGTATAGAGATTGGAAATACTAAAGCCAATGTTGTTATAATTTAGAACATTGTAAAGAGATTGGAAATACTAAAGCCAATGTTGTTATAATTTAGAACATTGTAAAGAGATTTGAAATACTAAAGCCAATGTTGTTATAATTTAGAACATTGTAAAGAGATTTGAAATACTAAAGCCAATGTTGTTATAATTTAGAACATTGTAAAGAGATTTGAAATACTAAAGCCAATGTTGTTATAATTTAGAACATTGTAAAGAGATTTGAAATACTAAAGCCAATGTTGTTATAATTTAGAACATTGTAAAGAGATTTGAAATACTAAAGCCAATGTTGTTATAATTTAGAACATTGTAAAGAGATTTGAAATACTAAAGCCAATGTTGTTATAATTTAGAACATTCTAAAGAGATTTGAAATACTAAAGCCAATGTTGTTATAATTTAGAACATTGTAAAGAGATTTGAAATACTAAAGCCAACGTTATTATAATTTAGAACATTGTAAAGAGATTTGAAATACTAAAGCCAATGTTGTTATAATTTAGAACATTCTAAAGAGATTTGAAATACTAAAGCCAACGTTGTTATAATTTAAACATTCTAAAGAGATTTGAAATACTGAAGCCAATGTTGTTATAATTTAGAACATTGTAAAGAGATTGGAAATACCAAAGCCAATGTTGTTATAATTTAGAACATTGTAAAAAGATTTGAAATACTAAAGCCAATGTTGTAATAATTTTGAACATTGTAAAAAGATTTGAAATACTAAAGCCAATGTTGTTATAATTTAGAACATTCTGAAGAGATTTGAAATACTAAAGCCAATGTTGTTATAATTTAGAACATTCTAAAGAGATTTGAAATACTAAAGCCAATGTTGTTATAATTTAGAGCATTGTAAAGAGATTTGAAATACTAAAGCCAACGTTGTTATAATTTAAACATTCTGAAGAGATTTGAAATACTAAAGCCAATATTGTTATAATTGAGAACATTTTAAAGAGATTTGAAATACTGAAGCCAATGTTGTTATAATTTAGAACATTGTAAAGAGATTTGAAATACTAAAGCCAATGTTGTTATAATTGAGTTCATTCTAAAAAGATTTGAAATGCTAAAGCCAATGTTGTTATAATTTAGAACATAGTAAAGAGATTTGAAATACTAAATCCAATGTTGTTATAATTTAGAACATTGTAAAGAGATTTGAAATACTAAAGCCAATGTTGTTATAATTTAGAACATTCTAAAGAGATTTGAAATACTAAAGCCAATGTTGTTATAATTTAGAACATTGTAAAGAGATTTGAAATACTAAAGCCAACGTTGTTATAATTTAAACATTCTGAAGAGATTTGAAATACTAAAGCCAATGTTGTTATAATTGAGAACATTCTAAAGAGATTTGAAATACTGAAGCCAATGTTGTTATAATTTAGAACATTCTGAAGAGATTTGAAATACTAAAGCCAATGTTGTTATAATTTAGAACATTCTGAAGAGATTTGAAATACTAAAGCCAATGTTGTTATAATTTAGAACATTGTAAAGAGATTTGAAATACTGAAGCCAATGTTGTTATAATTTAGAACATTCTGAAGAGATTTGAAATACTAAAGCCAATGTTGTTATAATTTAGAACATTGTAAAGAGATTTGAAATACTAAAGCCAACGTTGTTATAATTTAAACATTCTGAAGAGATTTGAAATACTAAAGCCAATGTTGTTATAATTGAGAACATTCTAAAGAGATTTGAAATACTGAAGCCAATGTTGTTATAATTTAGAACATTCTGAAGAGATTTGAAATACTAAAGCCAATGTTGTTATAATTTAGAACATTCTAAAGAGATTTGAAATACTAAAGCCAATGTTGTTATAATTTAGAACATTGTAAAGAGATTTGAAATACTAAAGCCAACGTTGTTATAATTTAAACATTCTGAAGAGATTTGAAATACTAAAGCCAATGTTGTTATAATTGAGAACATTCTAAAGAGATTTGAAATACTGAAGCCAATGTTGTTATAATTGAGAACATTCTAAAGAGATTTGAAATACTGAAGCCAATGTTGTTACAATTTAGAACATTCTGAAGAGATTTGAAATACTAAAGCCAATGTTGTTATAATTTAGAACATTCTAAAGAGATTTGAAATACTAAAGCCAATGTTGTTATAATTTAGAACATTCTGAAGAGATTTGAAATACTAAAGCCAATGTTGTTATAATTTAGAACATTCTGAAGAGATTTGAAATACTAAAGCCAATGTTGTTATAATTTAGAACATTCTGAAGAGATTTGAAATACTAAAGCCAATGTTGTTATAATTTAGAACATTCTAAAGAGATTTGAAATACTAAAGCCAATGTTGTTATAATACAGAACATTCTAAAGAGATTTGAAATACTAAAGCCAATGTTGTTATAATTTAGAACATTCTAAAGAGATTTTAAATACTAAAGCCACTGTTGTTATAATTTAGAACATTCTGAAGAGATTTGAAATACTAAAGCCAATGTTGTTATAATTTAGAACATTGTAAAGAGATTTGAAAAACTAAAGTCATTGTTGTTATAATTTAGAACATTGTAAAGAGATTTGAAATACTAAAGCCAATGTTGTTATAATTTGGAACATTCTAAAGAGATTTGAAATACTAAAGCCACTGTTGTTATAATTTAGAACATTCTAAAGAGATTTGAAATACTAAAGCCAATGTTGTTATAATTTAAAACATTCTAAAGAGATTTGAAATACTAAAGCCAATGTTGTTATAATTTAGAACATTTTAAAGAGATTTGAAATACTGATGCCAATGTTGTTATAATTTAGAGCATTGTAAAGAGATTTGAAATACTAATGCCAATTTCCAATAGTTTTTCATATTGTTATGAGAACTTAAGAAGCATGTTGGCAATTGGGTTATCAGTTACTAGTTAAACACTAGTTAGTTACTAGTTAAACACTTGTTAGTTACTAGTTAAACACTAGTTAGTTACTAGTCAGTTTCATCTTGAGATTAGCAGCACATCCCCTAGTGTTAATCTACAACATACATTCATTAGTTTGGACACTGGAAATACTTATAGCCTTAGACTTTGTAAAGCAAAATAATTGGAATTTGAAGAAATGTGGAAGATTTCGGATAACAAAGGGAGGATTATTTTGTGTTACAAAGGACTTAGTGAGTGAAGACACTGAGCAGGTAGCTAGTTCAAATTTGAAATGTTGAAGATAACGAAAGATTAGATAAGGAAAACAGATAAGGAAGGGTTCTAGGTAAACTCTGTCTCAGTTCATAATGGTGTTATTAAAGAACAATGATAGAAAAAGTTGAAACTAAGAGTACTAAAATGTGTAGTTTATTTATTAAAAGCGGATAACATCATTAACTGTTGTAAAATGATACGTAACATTAGTAATTTGGACACTCATTTGACAGGAGATTTGAGCGGAAAATTCGGTTTCAGGTAAAAATAAAACTTATATATTAGATGTATCGGGGGGGGGGGGGATACCGCCCCCTAACCTCATGCCAGGTCACTAAACAAACACAAAGTGTACAGTACAACAAACTAGTGGATACAGCTAACTACATAACAGTTATTTATGTTTAGAAGTCATTTCAATTCTGAGACCGAAATTTGGGGCCACCCCAATGAAAAAAGATATTGAAGATTAGTGAGGACAGACATGAGCAACAGGGTTATTTTCCTTATAGAATTCAAAGCTTGACTGAGTTAATATGTACTTTTTATTTATTTTAATGGAGAGATTTCAACGGGTAGCAGCAAGTTATACCTTCTAAAACGAGTCACATTGACTAGATGTGTAACTCACTACCTAGTCAAATGAACATCTAGGCAATTGACTAGGTAGTGATTAAACAAGCTAGTCAATTGATTAGGTGTTCAACTCACTACCTAGTCAATTGACTAGTTATTAACTATAGGGTCTATTTAACTTTTTATTCACATCACTTTAAAATAAATCACATAAATGTTATTATTACACAATTGGGGTGCACATAATCTGCACACACACATTTTATGTATAGTAATGTGCATATGTACACATTGTACACACAGACACACACGTCCTCGCTCTATGAGAATCACTTCACTACTGAGAATTCGCCACCATTTAACCATAGGGGTGAGGGGCGGGGCATGATGAGGAGGGGCGGGGTATGAGGAGGAGAGACCAATCACAGTGTGAGGGGTACGGAATGTACCGCCCACCATGCGAGGGAGGGGGTGACTTTTCAAATGTGGGGGGGGGGTGGAATGGTCATAATGAAAATAGACAAAAAAAGTATCGGTACCCCTTCGGTTTGAAAGAATGTTTTACATACTGATCGTACGGGCTTTTTTTGACTCATAGCTTGACTCATAGGGCTTTTTTGACTCATAGCTTGACTCATAGGGCTTTTTTGACCCATAGCTTGACTCATAGGGCTTTTTTGACCCATAGCTTGACTCATAGGGCTTTTTTGACTCATAGCTTGACTCATAGGGCTTTTCCGTGTGTCACACTTTTATTAAGAAATTTATACTATGATAAGAGCCGCGTCCGTCTGTCTGTCCGTGTGTCACAAAATGTGCTAAACAGTCATTCTATCAACAGCGCCTCATAAAGTTGGTGTAAAGAAGAGAAAAATAAAAGAAACAGAAATAGGAAAGAAAAACTAATAATTTGCTGCAGTATCATGACTACGGACTACAATAATATTGACACTATTTATTTAAAAATCATATTTTGGTTTTTGAGAGATTATTTTTGTTTAATCAGAATATGTTTATCCATAATACATACTTGCATTCGAATATTATTTAGATTCAATAACAGGTACTGTACTGGTATAAATTACAGGTACAGTACTGGTATAAATTACAGGTACAGTACTGGTATAAATTACAGGTACAGTACTGGTATAAATTACAGGTACTGTACTGGTATAAATAACAGGTACAGTACTGGTATAAATTACAGGTACTGTACTGGTATAAATAACAGGTACAGTACTGGTATAAATTACAGGTACTGTACTGGTATAAATAACAGGTACTGTACTGGTATAAATTACAGGTACTGTACTGGTATAAATTACAGGTACTGTACTGGTATAAATAACAGGTACAGTACTGGTATAAATTACAGGTACTGTACTGGTATAAATAACAGGTACAGTACTGGTATAAATAACAGGTACTGTACTGGTATAAATTACAGGTACTGTACTGGTATAAATTACAGGTACTGTACTGGTATAAATAACAGGTACAGTACTGGTATAAATTACAGGTACTGTACTGGTATAAATAACAGGTACTGTACTGGTATAAATTACAGGTACTGTACTGGTATAAATAACAGGTACTGTACTGGTATAAATTACAGGTACAGCACTAGTTTAGTTAATTGACTACAGGTAGTTAGGGTAGCGATTTTGGAGCGTTGAAAACAAACCAAAATCACTCGTGTTACATGGATACGTTAATATGAAATGGTAAGACAAAAATGTAGTCAGATTTAAAAACACATACAGGCTGTACACTCACTGTGCAATGTACAGTGACTGTACAGTCACTGTGCAATATACAGTGACTGTACACTCACTGTGCAATGTACAGTGACTGTACACTCACTGTGCAATGTACAGTGACTGTACACTCACTGTGCAATGTACAGTGACTGTACACTCACTGTGCAATGTACAGTGACTGTACACTCACTGTGCAATGTACAGTGACTGTACACTCACTGTGCAATGTACAGTGACTGTACACTCACTGTGCAATGTACAGTGACTGTACACTCACTGTGCAATGTACAGTGACTGTACACTCACTGTGCAATGTACAGTGACTGCACACTCACTGTGCAATGTACAGTGACTGTACACTGTGACTGTACACTGTGACTGTACACTGTGACTGTACACTGTGACTGTACACTGTGACTGTACACTGTGACTGTACACTGTGACTGTACACTGTGACTGTACATTGTTCACAGTCTCTACACTAACCAGTCTCTCTCTCTCTCTCTCTCTCACAAAGTGTTGAGTTACACTCTACTCTTGTTAACCTCTTTGTTGTTATTGGAACAACTGGAAATATAGAACTAGCACTAGGACTTTAGAACTAGCACTAGGACTTTAGAACTAGCACTAGGACTTTAGAACTAGCACTAGGACTATAGAACTAGCACTAGAGCTATAGAACTAGCACTAGGACTATAGAACTAGCACTAGAGCTATAGAACTAGCACTAGGACTATAGAACTAGCACTAGAGCTATAGAACTAGCACTAGGACTATAGAACTAGCACTAGAGCTATAGAACTAGCACTAGGACTATAGAACTAGCACTAGGACTATAGAACTAGCACTAGTAATTATAATATGAAAGAAGCTTATCATCAGTTTCCAATCAATAAAATGCAGTCTCTTGACACAGTGAGTAAAATAACCATTGCAGTTGAATGCATTGCACTGAAGAAAAATAAAGGACGCTTTTTCTTCAGTAACTTCTAAATAGCATCATTTAGATTTTAGAGGACTACTCCTTCTAAATCCCTCTAATCTTTTAGATATTTAATCCCTCTATATCCACTGTCCTTTTTGGAGGACATTAGAAAATCATCAAATAATGCCTAAATTTGTTCCAATCTATCCTAATAATTTCCCTCGTGTGTTTATTTATTTAGTGTCCGCTTTTACACTACGGGTATTAAACATGAAGAATGTAACTATGGTACGCACGGGAATATATTGACTTGATATTTAAATTCCCCTGTTTTTATTCAATTTTTAAATGTATTTTATCTATAAAATAAATTAGACTATGCAGAAAATTTAATTTTAATTCAATTCATTAAAAGTAACCTAATAACGGGTAATAAACTGGTATTGATGATGACCTGTTATTCTTAACGGCAAGTACACTAGTATAATCATGTTCTGGCAATAAGAGGCGTACACAGGAGTGTAGACTGTGCCACATAATGACTCTAAAGTTTGAACCTTGTGTTCTTTCCAGATGATTTTAAACTTAATAGTAAAGTAATAATAACAAGTTCTCTCTCAGAGAGGTTACCTATCTAACACAGGTTCTCTCTCAGAGAGGTTACCTATCTAACACAGTTCTATCAAACAGATTTTGGCCTACAACATATCGCTTGTTAGCGAGAACAGCGTCATAACTTCATAATAGCTATTTTTCAGGAGAGGCATTTTAGTACTTTTAATGTACGCACATTTAATGGTATATCGTTAGGACATTTAGCCTCTCTAGCGGTACATTTTAGAGTTACAATGATAAGGGCTTATAAATACAAATATAATATATTTAAAATAAATTAGACACTATACCTCTATCATGCAGTTAGTTATAAAGTCCACGGGATTGTGACACCTCATATCGTAACTGAAAAAGTTATCGCTATACTTCTCTGTTATTTCTTTATTGCAAATTACGCCTTTTTGCTATTTATCGTGGAGACTCTTTGAGTCACTATTACCTTCACAGATTACGGAAAGTTATGTTTTGGTCGGCATTTATTTCTTTATTTACCATCTTGTTTTTAACTCTAAAAGTATTGAACCAAATTGCCTGAAATTTAGTGGGACGATTGGTCAATGTCCAGGAACCAGTTGGTTAGACTTTGGGAGCGATAGGGTCAAAGGTCAAGGTCATTTACAACTCTAGCATTCGGGGAGAACCGGGAGCATTCGGACAGAGGGATGGTTCGGACAACTCGTTTAAACATGTTTATTATTGTTGGAACTACCTCTTATTGCAACTGAATGTGTGCGAGGTGTTATGCGTCAGCCATTTGAAAGATCCAGTGCGGAGATGCGGAGTGTCGCCCCAGAGGTGTAATTTACTGTTTTCTTCACTATTGATGTAATTTTTCGTGATTCAGTTGGATCGTGTGTAGACTATATGAATAGGAAACTGATTCTCAATCTCAAAGGTATGAATTATATCAATATTTTATGTTATGTTTGGTGTGTTAAAAAAATAATACAAATGAAATTATAAAAATGGTGATATTTTTAATTTTGAAGTGTCATGCGGGATGAATTGGACACTTCTGTTGAGGTTGATTCGGACGGTGACCGAACTTTCCTCCTGTGTACTTGCAATTCAGCCCACCATTACAATTTATTGAAGTAATTCTTATTAAAAAGGACATTCTAAACTCAAAGTTAATTATTTCAATTGGCATAGCATTACTTTATAAGATTAGTTGCAACTTTTGATATTAGTGTCTTTATTTGATAGTTTGGCGATCGTATTCATGCCTTTTCATTATAAAAGGAAAACTGATAATGGCCGTAATAAAGAAGGTATTCGAAAAACATTTGATGAATTTCAAAAAGATTTACCTGTCAGAAAAGCTGCTGAAATTGGATGTGTAACAAGATCTACACTTACAGACTATACTTTAAACATTCGATGAAATATTTAAGATGTTATTTACTAATTTTGGTGAATTCCAAGAAAAGGAAATAGTTATACCCAAAGTAAAAGGCAATAGTTAAACCATTTGTTTTTGATATTTAGCTATTAAATATAAGGATAATATCACAGTGATTACTCATGGGCTATCTATATTTTGTTGGAGAAAATGTTCAATCATTACAATAATATTATTATGATAAAATTTCTAATACGATGAATTTTTAATGTGAATAACAAGTCATTATTGTTTATTTCAATTAAATTAGTAGATCCGAATTAAATCCTATCGTTTAATTACCCAAATTTCCAATGTTTTAACCATTTTTATTGTGTCCGAATCATCCTCTCAGCTTGTCCGAAGTCTCCCTCTGGGAAGGAGCATTCGGACACTTGAATCTCTCTTACATTTTGTCTTATAACTTTCGAATGAAGTTTCAAACTATAAAACAGTCTGAATAAAATTGAAGTAAAATGATTTATCTACACACAAAAATATTTAAATACTAAAATTCGAATTAGTTTACGAATTATTTAGCTTTTTAACAAAAACTGTCCGAATGGTCCCGGTTGTCCCCTATTGAATGGGCAAGGTTATTTATTTACAAGCGGTGGCGAAGGCATGCGCTCTATGAGAGCCCGTCATCTAGTAATAAATGATAAAAATAAACGGAACGAAGAAATGAAATAGAAAAATCATTTTGTAAATTATAATAATAAAGCGTTACACTTTAAATTAAATAAATTGTAATTTTAATAAATAATTAATTATTTAAATTGGAAGATTATAATTTAAATAAAAAGATTATAATTTAAATAAAAAGATTATAATTTAAATAAAAAGATTATAATTTAAATAAAAAGATTATAATTTAAATAAAAAGATTATAATTTAAATGGAAAGATTATAATTTAAATAAAAAGAGTATAATTTAATTAGTATATTTTAACTTTAATAAGTAAATAATTATTTAAATAAGAAAAAGATAAGCACCGATGAGGGGTGTGAAGAAATCCGTGGAGTTAAGAGTGACAATGCAAACATCTAACGTGTTTAGGTACACTAACTAACTTATTAGTTATTAATTAGTTAGTTAGTGTCTAACCTCTGCAAACTAACAATGCAAACATCTAACGTGTTTAGGTACACTAACTAACTCATTAGTTATTAATTAGTTAGTTAGTGTTAAACCTCTGCAAACTGAGACCAAATGACTGAAAGTTAGAGATATAAAACATACATCATGAAATTAGTGCACAGGTGTAGAAAAGAGTCAAATTGACTCAAAATTTGACTTTTCAGTTTGTCCAGCTCAAAATGTGAGTCAATTTGACTCATTCTGATATTTTACTGAAAAAAAGAGTCATATTGACTCTTAATTCATAGTCATATTGACTCTTAATTCATAGTCATATTGACTCTTAATTCATAGTCATATTGACTCTTAATTCATAGTCATATTGACTCTTAATTCATAGTCATATTGACTCCTAATTCATAGTCATATTGACTCTTAATTCATAGTCATATTGACTCTTAATTCATAGTCATATTGACTCCTAATTCATAGTCATATTGACTCTTAATTCATAGTCATATTGACTCTTAATTCATAGTCAGATTGACTCCTAATTCATAGTCAGATTGACTCCTAATTCATAGTCAGATTGACTCCTAATTCATAGTCAGATTGACTCCTAATTCATAGTCAGATTGACTCCTAATTCATAGTCAGATTGACTCCTAATTCATAGTCAGATTGACTCCTAATTCATAGTCATATTGACTCAGGTAGAGTCAATCAAAAAAAGAATCAATATTGGATTTTGCAGCCCTGACTCAAGTTATGAGTCAAGTTGACTCACATTTTTTTAATTGCGAGTACTTAAACATTGTTAAAATGATCTATTGTTTCTTTTTTCGTCTCTTATCATTTTACTGATAAAAGTAAAACTATTAACTAAATAAAAAATATTTCAATTTCCATTTCAGAATTTAAAAAAAAAATCCTTATAAAAAATGTAGTCAAAATCTCTCAAAGAATTGTAAAATTATTTGAAGATTTTATAGACGAGTGAACTTTTAAATGTATTATAAAAATCATACTAATTGCAACACTGCATTATTCTAAATAACCAGTATTGAAAGAAAACAACCTCTATAACATCAAAAACAACTAGAAAACAGGCACTTGTGAAGCGCATACCTTCACCAGCGCTTATAAATGGCCTTGATCCTCCAATAGTCCATGAGTTATGATTGACCTTGACCTTTGACCCTATCACTCCCAAAGTCTAACCAACTGGTTCCTGGACATTGACCAATCCTACCACCAAATTTCAGACAATTTGGTTTATAACCTTCTGCAATTTGCAAAGCTAATAATCACCAGCTCACCCCTCTCCCCCCCCCCCCCCCTAACTAATCTTCATTTCATATCTGAGGGCAAGCTGTCCCGGGGGAGCAATGATAACACCCCACCACATGTGGTGGAACTAAGTGGGGCAGACATACGGGGGGGGGGGAGTGGGATGGAGAGGGGGGAGTATACATATAGAGGGGGGGGGTTAAGAAGTACCTATGGCAAGTGCAAAATAGTTGTATTCTTACTTTTAAAGTTCCATATGTAATTTCTGTCCTTTATTTATCTCCCTTCTTTATCTCTTATCTCTCATACACCTCTCTCTTTCTCCCCTCTTTATCTCTTATCTCCCCTCTTATCAGTCCCCACCTCTCACCTCGTTAGTTGTTGAAGTGTTAATTTAATAGAGACAAGAGGGGTGGTACCTCCGGAGACCACTAGTTAGGGTGGTGGAGAAGAGGGTTCAAACTACACTCAGAGTAACAAACAACTGATGCAGCCATGCAGGTGTTCGGAGTGCACCCTGTACCTCACACACCCTATTGCTAACATTCAGCCACATTGAACCTTTGGCAACATGAACATCACGGAGTGACATTATGGAATACAGGGGAAAAGGATTTAAGTTTCCGTCTGTGTGAATGTTTCCTTTGAAATTAAAGTAAC
The DNA here is from genome assembly GCA_947561585.1 of Caprella mutica. Lineage (NCBI taxonomy): Eukaryota > Metazoa > Arthropoda > Malacostraca > Amphipoda > Caprellidae > Caprella > Caprella mutica. The sequence goes on from CANNZV010003347.1 coordinate 17,373, forward strand.
AGTTTATATTTCACTGACACTGAAGCTAGCACTGAGAGGAGACGGATCGGAGACACTCGCCAAAACCGGCGGAGGTTCGGCGGATTCGGGACCCAAAACCGGCGGAGGTTCAGCGGATTCGGCACCCAAAACCGGCGAAGATTCTGCGGATTCGGGACCCAAAACCGGCGGAGGTTCGGCGGATTCGGCACCCAAAAGAAAGTTTGGGCTCCCGCCAAACTCTGTAATTAGATATACGAGATGTAAGATTTATTAATATCGGTGGGTGGAAATTTCGGTCTCAGAATTATAAATGACCTCTCAACATGAATGACCATTATGAAGTGTGTTGTATCCGCTAGTTTGTTGTACTGCACACTTTTTGATTGTTTAAAAACCTGACAGGGGGGTTTCGGGGGGGCGACAAGCCCCCCGATACATCTAGTTCAATTATAATAGCAAATCTTTTAAGACCGAAATTTGCTAGAACCACTCATATCGTACATTATAGATTCTAAAGTATTATGCGATGATTAAAGCATTAAAGATATCTTGACTTTGATAAGATCTTAGGTATTAAATTACTGATTAAAAAGTCCCTTTAGCAACAATGTGTCTTTGAATAGAGGTGCTGGATTACACGTAAGACGGAAAAAAGGTAATCTAATTTCCTGGAGTGAAGCTCTTTACTTTTAACTAATTCCCACACATATTAAATAGTTAGGTAAAAGTTGTTTAACTTCTCACACATATTAAATAGTTAGTTATTTAATATTTTTTGTTACGCTGAGAATAAATTGCGAGTCAAACCTGACTCATCGTAATTGAGTCAAGGCTGCCAAACTCCAATTTTTGAGTCTTTTTTCTTGATTGACTCTTCCTGAGTCAATCTGACAATGAATTAGGAGTCAATATATAAATGTTAGTATAAGTCAAATTGACTCACATTTTTGAGCCGGTTTGGGGACAAACTGAACTCAAATTTTGAGTCAATTTGACTCGTATTTCTTCTTCAGTGTACTTAGACTTTCATCCTTCCTTTAATATTCTATTTAGTTCATTGAATCCAAATGGCTGAGTACAGACTTTAGTGCATCAAATGATTAACAGCAGAGTTTTGAATATAGAACAAAATGGTGTGTCCATATTATAAACCATATAACAGATAGCATATTGTAACCCCTGAGTTATGAAGTGTTCAGAACTCAGGGGCACTGATAGTTTTTTATGATTGAAATCTTGGAGAAAACTATGGTCTTTGAGGGATAACTAGCACCAAATTTTTCTATAATTAATTTAATTTAAACATAGAAAATATTTCATAACTCAGGTCCTTCATTACTCGAGTGCTTCATATCTCATGAGTTTTACTGTTTATCGCAATATACTTTTTTCCTCATCAACGGAAAGTTGAATCGTAGCGATATCAATCAACTCACGCTATAACATCGAATACTCTGAACATTTATTCGAATTCGAAATTGTTCAGTGGTGCTAATTCACACAAACAAGAAAGAAAATGTCATTGTCACCATATACTATTTAGTGTTCTCGGAAAATTCGGTCTTGGAAAATTCGTTCTCGGAAAATTAGGTCTCAGTTTACAATGGGTTTACTGGAACAATAATAGAAAAAGTTAAACCAAGAGTACTAAAATGTGTAGTTTATTTATTAAAAGCGGATAACATCATTAACTGTTGTAAAATGATACGTAACATTTGAGCGGAAAATTCGGTCTCGAAAAATTCTGTCTCAGGAATAAACAAAACTTATGAATTAGAGTTCATTAATTATTTAGTAGATAATTATGAATATAAGAGACGTTTGCCTCTCCCTGTTTGAAGTCTTTAATTATGTATCTGTTTAAAGTATTAAGCAAAAGGAAGTGAACTCTCTTAGGCAGTTAGTAGAACAAACCAACTGACAGACGGTTGTTTATTTGACTTCTTTGACAGCTGTGAAGATATGTATACACACTAGGTAAAGATAGTCACTATACCTAGTCTAAAAACAAACTAGTTAGAGATGTGACAGTGTGGGTAATTAGTTAGTCAGTAGCGTGAATATTGTTAATAGGTGTGAGCAAATGTTAATAGGTAATAAAATGTTAATAGGTATGATAAACTGTTGACAGTTATAAAAATAAAATTCTCCAATCAAAAGTTTTCAAAATATGAATCAGCGAATCAAATTTTTCTTAAATAAAAAAAATCCTAAAGTACAAATACTTAAAAACTTAAAAATCCTCTAAAGAGAATATTTAAATATAAAAAACCTCGAATCAAAATTTTTAAATTAAAAAAATAATTCAGAATAAATCTAAACTTCAACAGTAAAATGTTGCATGAATAGTAAACCCCTTGAAAATCCCTTAACCAGTAAACCCCTTAACCAGTAGACCCCTTAACCAGTAAATCCCTTAACCAGTAAACCCCTTAACCAGTAAACCCCTTAACCAGTAAACCCCTTAACCAGTAAACCCCTTAACCAGTAAACCCCTTAACCAGTAAATCCCTTAACCAGTAAACCCCTTAACCAGTAAACCCCTTAACCAGTAAACCCCTTAACCAGTAAACCCCTTAACCAGTAAACCCCTTAATCAGTAAACCCCTTAACCAGTAGACCCCTTAACCAGTAAATCCCTTAACCAGTAAACCCCTTAACCAGTAAACCCCTTAACCAGTAAACCCCTTAACCAGTAAACCCCTTAACCAGTAAATCCCTTAACCAGTAAACCCCTTAACCAGTAAACCCCTTAACCAGTAAACCCCTTAACCAGTAAATCCCTTAACCAGTAAACCCCTTAACCAGTAAACCCCTTAACCAGTAAACCCCTTAACCAGTAAACCCCTTAACCAGTAAATCCCTTAACCAGTAAACCCCTTAACCAGTAAACCCCTTAACCAGTAAACCCCTTAACCAGTAAACCCCTTAACCAGTAAATCCCTTAACCAGTAAACCCCTTAACCAGTAGACCCCTTAACCAGTAAATCCCTTAACCAGTAAACCCCTTAACCAGTAAACCCCTTAACCAGTAAACCCCTTAACCAGTAAACCCCTTAACCAGTAAACCCCTTAACCAGTAAACCCCTTAACCAGTAAACCCCTTAACCAGTAAACCCCTTAACCAGTAAATCCCTTAACCAGTAAACCCCTTAACCAGTAGACCCCTTAACCAGTAAATCCCTTAACCAGTAAACCCCTTAACCAGTAAACCCCTTAACCAGTAAACCCCTTAACCAGTAAACCCCTTAACCAGTAAACCCCTTAACCAGTAAACCCCTTAACCAGTAAATCCCTTAACCATTAAACCCCTTAACCAGTAAACCCCTTAACCACTAAACCCCTTAACCAGTAAACCCCTTAACCAGTAAATCCCTTAACCAGTAAACCCCTTAACCAGTAGACCCCTTACCAGTAAATCCCTTAACCAGTAAACCCCTTAACCAGTAAACCCCTTAACCAGTAAACCCCTTAACCAGTAAACCCCTTAACCAGTAAACCCCTTAACCAGTAAACCCCTTAACCAGTAAACCCCTTAACCAGTAAACCCCTTAACCAGTAAACCCCTTAACCAGTAAATCCCTTAACCAGTAAACCCCTTAACCAGTAGACCCCTTAACCAGTAAATCCCTTAACCAGTAAACCCCTTAACCAGTAAACCCCTTAACCAGTAAACCCCTTAACCAGTAAACCCCTTAACCAGTAAACCCCTTAACCAGTAAACCCCTTAACCAGTAAATCCCTTAACCAGTAAACCCCTTAACCAGTAAACCCCTCAACCAGTAAACCCCTTAACCAGTAAACCCCTTAACCAGTAAACCCCTTAACCAGTAAACCCCTTAACCAGTAAATCCCTTAACCAGTAAACCCCTTAACCAGTAAACCCCTTAACCAGTAAATCCCTTAACCAGTAAACCCCTTAACCATTAAACCCCTTAACCAGTAAACCCCTTAACCAGTAAACCCCTTAACCATTAAACCCCTTAACCATTAAACCCCTTAACCATTAAAACAATGAATGAATAACCATTAAGTGAATGAATTAATTCAACTCCACCAATAAATTAAGTCTCCATAAACTAGCAGACGTATCTTCCTTTTGATCTTTGATTTCAGCGTCAAAAAGCATTGTTAAGTTGTACCAACTTTTTTATTACTTCATTGTTGTCGCGATGTACAGTCGGTACCTAAAGTCTCTGTACTATCATATTAATTGATTAGGAGATGTTTCAGTGTACCATTTAGTAATAGTCTTCCAAACTCTGAATAAATGATATGTTATTCAGCGTATCTGTTTGTAATTTGTTCCAATAGGCTTTTTATTACTTGTCGCGATGTACCGTCGGTACCTAAAGTCTCTGTACCACCATGTCGAATAATAAGGTCCATTGAAGACACAAAGTAATGACATGCTCTATATAATTGATATACTATTCAGTGAGCTTATTTCTAAATAGTTAAATAGGATGTGTTCAGCGCATCCTACCTATCTATTTGATCTAGCATTCCTTTTAAGGAAGACCGTACGTACGTCCAGAAAGGCTTTTACCAACTGAAGTGGTCTGTAACCTGACTCTGAATGTACCTACACACATACGCTGTGTGTGGCTCCTACAGTTACCCTCACTGAGTCAAACTGACTCATCGCTTGAGTCAGGACTAAAAAGAGTCCTTGGTTCACTCTAAATGAGTCAATCTGACTATAAATTAGGAGTCAATATAACTCTTGTTTTTGAGTAAGATGTAAGGATGACTCAACCTGACTCATCGCCTGAGTCAGGACTGACAAAGAGTTAATATTAGGATGAGTCAAATTGACTCACATTTTTTGTGCCGGTTTTGGCACAAACTGAAAAGTCAAACTTTGAATCAATTTGACTCGTATTTTGAATTGTTCATTCAACATTATGGCATTAAAAGCAGACTGGTGAGAAAATCCCACCGAGAGATGTCTCTGTGTGACCCGAGATGAAGAGATAGGAAAGAGACATGAACCAACTCTGATAGAGACAATTCCAACACACGCAATGTACACACTACTACTACACACAATGTACACACTACTACTACACGCAACATATTCTGATACGCTGAAAAAATACGAGTCAAATTGACTCACAATTCATAGTCAGATTGACTCAAGTAGAGTCAATTAAGAGAAAAGACTCCAATATTGGCGTTTGCCAGCATTGACTCAAGTGATGAGTCAAGTTGACTCGCAATTTTTTTCTCATCAATGTAGAGATGCTAATTCAGCGATATAGTGAACACCAGTCGCCAGAAATTTCGGTCATGGAATGATAAATGGTCTCTCTACTTAAATGGCCGTTATGTAGTTGTTGTATCCGCTAGTTTGTTGTACTGCACACTCCATGATTATTTTATGACCTGGCAGTAGATTTCGTGTGGTTGCACGCTCCCTTATACATCCAACTGATAGGTTTTGTTTTATAACTCAGACTGAAATTTCTGAGAACGAATTTTGCGCTCAAATCTCCTGTTAAATGAGTGTCTAAATTACTAATGTTACGTATCATTTTACAACAGTTAATGATGTTATCCGCTTCTAATAAATACACTACACATTTTAGTACTCATAATTTAATTTTTTTTATTATTTTTCTTGAATAACACCATTATAAACTGTGAAATACTGTAGAATGTAGATCTATTTATCCATGATTAGACAGTGAATAACAATTATCTCATTATGAAAGTTCTTCCAATCAATAATCCCTTCATTGAGTTAATTCCTAAGTTTGAAAGTCTAAAGAAGCAAAACAAGAAATCCAATCAATTTTTTAAAGAAAGTCTTCGCAGGTTTAGGGTTACATTGGAAAGAACAATTACTACGAGGAGGTACAGTCACTCACAGGATGTTCAGTCACTCACAGGAGCTCCACGATAAATTCATCCAAGGGAAATTCATCCACGGAAAATTCGACCACGCAGCTAATTTTTCTCAAATTATGAAGAGAAAGAAAGTGTTAACAATATATGTAAGAGATAATCGCATTAAATCTGGTTAGATGAAAGTAGCATGATGTACATATAATGATATGTATCTAGTATTGGTAACCTTTCATGAAAATCATTCAATGTAATAAATATCATTCAGAATTTCAAATTTAAATTGAAGTAAGAAAAATAACTGGAATTTTCCAGTAATGCCAAACATTAGCAATATCCTTTTTATCGACAATATCTCGATATTTTGGCCTCTACGCCGTGTGTGACCTCTCTCTCTCTCTTTCTCTCTATTTATTTGAAATCTTTCAGTTTTGGTTAATTCTTCTTTCTAGCTTGATCGACGCTGCGATTAATGTCCAAATATTAGGACATCGAATTGATTCACTGAAGAAAAAAGACGAGTCAAATTGACTCAAAATTTTAATTCTCAGTTTGTCCCAAAACCGGATAAAAAATGTGAGTCAATTTGACTCATCCTAATATTTTACACAAAAACGAGGGTCATATTGACTCCTAAGTCATAGTCAGATTAACTCAGGTGAGTCAATCAAGAAAAAAGACTCCAATATTATAGTTTTGCCAGTCTTGACTCAAGCGATGAGTCAGGTTGACTCGCAATTTTTTGAACATTTCAAAATTCTACCTACTGGTTATAACGGGTTTTCGCGTTGGTTTCATCTTCCCCGTTTGTTACAACGAACGTAGCTTCAAAGTAGGTACACAGGGAAAAAATGCGAGTCAACCTGACTCATCGCTTGAGTCAAGGCTGGCAAAGCTCCAATATTGATTATTTTTTTGATTGACTCTACCTGAGTCAATCTGACTATGAATTAGAAGTCAATATGACTCAAGTTTTTTAGTAAAATATTAGGATGAGTCAATTTGACTCACATATTTGAGCCAGTTTTGGGACAAACTGAAAATTCAAAAATTTTGAGTCAATTTGACTCTTATTTTTTTTAGTGTAGTCAATAACTCAGTTGGTTGGTCATCCCTGCATAAGTTTTCATATGTGGCAAAAACATCTTCAGGTGGTGAGAACGATAAGGACATTTTATCAATTATATTAAGATTAATGTTTCAATGAACAATTATGAATTGTGCAGTACAACAAACTAGCGAATACAACAAAGTATATTGACTATGTACAATGGTTACACATTGAACTACTTTAGATAAAAGCATTTGACATAACATTTTTAGTTCTTTTAAATTAATTATTTTGCGTTGAAAGACGAATTTTCTGTTGAAGAATTTTCTGTGGTCGAATTTTCCGTGGCCGAATTTTCCTTGGATGAATTTTCCGTGCACGAATTTTTCCGGGTACGCTTTGAGATGGTAAGAACCTTTATTAACAAGAGACAGTTTCTGTTAGGTTTTTGTTGGTTGTAAACAGAGGGTAATATGTGCAAGTCATCTCTTTTGAGGGCTACCTACCGATCAATAAAACCACAGTCGGGATTTATCTAACTCGGTATTATTTACATTTGGGGACAAAAATATTCTGATAACAGAGGATGGAATTAAGGCAACCTGAAGTTAATATCGAATAATTAATTAAAAGTTGATGTTTGCTTCTTTTAAAAGTATATTGGAGTAAGTAAAGTTAACGGATCAGAGTCGGTTATCTTTACTAGGTTAAATTCTGGTCCGAAATCTTTACTAGCTTCGTTTCTGGTCCGTTATCTTTACTAGCTTCATTTCTGGTCCGTTATCTTTACTAGCTTCATTTCTGGTCCGTTATCTTTACCAGCTTCATTTCTGGTCCATTATCTTTACTAGCTTCATTTCTGGTCCATTATCTTTACTAGCTTCATTTGTAGTCCGTTATCTTTACTAGCTTCATTTCTGGTCCGTTATCTTTACTAGCTTCATTTGTAGTCCGTTATCTTTACTAGCTTCATTTCTGGTCCGTTATCTTTACTAGCTTCATTTCTGGTCCGTTATCTTTACTAGCTTCATTTCTGGTCCGTTATCTTTACTAGCTTCATTTCTGGTCCATTATCTTTACTAGCTTCATTTCTGGTCCGTTATCTTTACTAGCTTCATTTCTGGTCCGTTATCTTTACCAGCTTCATTTCTGGTCCATTATCTTTACTAGCTTCATTTGTAGTCCGTTATCTTTACTAGCTTCATTTCTGGTCCGTTATCTTTACTAGCTTCATTTGTAGTCCGTTATCTTTACTAGCTTCATTTCTGGTCCGTTATCTTTACTAGCTTCATTTCTGGTCCGTTATCTTTACTAGCTTCATTTCTGGTCCGTTATCTTTACTAGCTTCATTTCTGGTCCATTATCTTTACTTGCTTTATTTCTGGTCCATTATCTTTACTTGCTTTATTTCTGGTCCGTTATCTTTACTAGCTTCATTTCTGGTCCATTATCTTTACTAGCTTCATTTCTGGTCCGTTATCTTTACTAGCTTCATTTCTGGTCCATTATCTTTACTAGCTTCATTTCTGGTCCGTTATCTTTACTAGCTTCATTTCTGGTCCGTTATCTTTACTAGCTTCATTTCTGGTCCATTATCTTTACTAGCTTCATTTCTGGTCCGTTATCTTTACCAGCTTCATTTCTGGTCCATTATCTTTACTAGCTTCATTTCTGGTCCATTATCTTTACTAGCTTCATTTCTGGTCCATTATCTTTACTAGCTTCATTTCTGGTCCGTTATCTTTACCAGCTTCATTTCTGGTCCGTTATCTTTACTAGCTTCATTTCTGGTCCATTATCTTTACTTGCTTTATTTCTGGTCCGTTATCTTTACTAGCTTCATTTCTGGTCCGTTATCTTTACTAGCTTCATTTCTGGTCCATTATCTTTACTAGCTTCATTTCTGGTCCGTTATCTTTACTAGCTTCATTTCTGGTCCGTTATCTTTACTAGCTTCATTTCTGGTCCGTTATCTTTACTAGCTTCATTTCTGGTCCATTATCTTTACTAGCTTCATTTCTGGTCCGTTATCTTTACCAGCTTCATTTCTGGCCCGTTATCTTTACTAGCTTCATTTCTGGTCCATTATCTATACTAGCTTCATTTCTGGTCCATTATCTTTACTAGCTTCATTTCTGGTCCGTTATCTTTACTAGCTTCATTTCTGGTCCGTTATCTTTACCAGCTTCATTTCTGGTCCATTATCTTTACTTGCTTCATTTCTGGTCCGTTATCTTTACTAGCTTCATTTCTGGTCCGTTATCTTTACTAGCTTCATTTCTGGTCCATTATCTTTACTAGCTTCATTTCTGGTCCGTTATCTTTACTAGCTTCATTTCTGGTCCGTTATCTTTACTAGCTTCATTTCTGGTCCGTTATCTTTACTAGCTTCATTTCTGGTCCGTTATCTTTACCAGCTTCATTTCTGGTCCGTTATCTTTACTAGCTTCATTTCTGGCCCGTTATCTTTACCAGCTTCATTTCTGGCCCGTTATCTTTACCAGCTTCATTTCTGGCCCGTTATCTTTACCAGCTTTATTTCTGGTCCGTTATCTTTACTAGCTTCATTTCTGGCCCGTTATCTTTACCAGCTTCATTTCTGGCCCGTTATCTTTACCAGCTTCATTTCTGGCCCGTTATCTTTACCAGCTTCATTTCTGGCCCGTTAGCTTTACTTGCCCGGTATATCATCTTGAATTTAGTGTCATAATCTTCCTGTTTCAGGTACCTAGTTTTGAAAATGTAGAGATGAAGATTTACAACTATGGTGAGACCAAATCATCAATTGTAAAGTTTTACAATTTTTCAACTGATATGGTAAAAAGTTCAGGAACACTAATTCAACTTCTGATAAACTTAGATGTGGTTCTAAACGAAGCGTACGGACCAAAGTACAGATCAAAGAATCCGGGAGAATTTATATCGAAATCTGCATCGATATTATCGGAAACTTGCTTCAAGACCTGGCGTTAGTTAATTCCAATTTATTGAGTCTCGAAAAGAAGTAATGAGAACAAACTAATAAAAATGGGGAAATGGCATGCATGAGCTGTCTAACCATCATGAGAAAATGAGGGCTGGTAAAATTAACATGAAGGCTGGTAAGATTGACATGAGAGCTGGTAAAATTAACATGAGGGCTGGTAAAATTGACATGAAGGCTGGTAAAATTGACATGAGTGCTGGTAAAATTGACATGAGGGCTGGTAAAATTGACATGAGGACTGGTAAAATTGACATGAGGGCTGGTAAAATTGACATGAAGGCTGGTAAGATTGACATGAGGGCTGGTAAAATTGACATGAGGGCTGGTAAAATTGACATGAGGACTGGTAAAATTGACATGAGGGCTGGTAAAATTGACATGAGGGCTGGTAAAATTGACATGAAGGCTGGTAAAATTGACATGAGGACTGGTAAAATTGACATGAAGGCTGGTAAAATTGACATGAAGGCTGGTAAAATTGACATGAGGGCTGGTAAAATTGACATGAGGGCTGGTAAAATTGACATGAAGGCTGGTAAAATTGACATGAAGGCTGGTAAAATTGACATGAGGGCTGGTAAAATTGACATGAGGGCTGGTAGAATTGACATGAGGGCTGGTAAAATTGACATGAGGGCTGGTAAAATTGACATGAGGGCTGGTAAAATTGACATGAGGGCTGGTAAAATTGACATGAGGGCTGGTAAAATTGACATGAGGGCTGGTAAAATTGACATGAGGGCTGGTAAAATTGACATGAGGGCTGGTAAAATTGACATGAGGGCTGGTAAAATTGACATGAGGGCTGGTAAAATTGACATGAGGGCTGGTAAAATTGACATGAGGGCTGGTAAAATTGACATGAGGGCTGGTAAAATTGACATGAGGGCTGGTAAAATTGACATGAGGGCTGGTAAAATTGACATGAGGGCTGGTAAAATTGACATGAGGGCTGGTAAAATTGACATGAGGGCTGGTAAAATTGACATGAGGGCTGGTAAAATTGACATGAGGGCTGGTAAAATTGACATGAGGGCTGGTAAAATTGACATGAGGGCTGGTAAAATTGACATGAGGGCTGGTAAAATTGACATGAGGGCTGGTAAAATGGAGGCCTGCTACCTAACTTTGTGTTGAGAAGGAATATAACATTCGGCAAGTTGCATGCCATCAGAATAATAGAGTTTGGTGTTTCCTTTAATACTACCGAGGTACACTGACAAAAATTAGGAGTCAAATTGACTCAAAATTTGACTTTTCAGTTTGTCACAAATCCAGGTCAAAAGTGTAAGTCAATTGACTCATCCTAATATTTTATTCAAAAACAAGAGTCATATTGACTTCTAATTCATAGTCAGATTGACTCAGGTAGAGTCAATCAATAAAAATACTCCAATTTGGAGTTTTGTCAGCCTTGACTCAAACGATGAGTCAGGTTGACTCGAAATTTTTTCTCAGCAGTGTGGGATTGTGACGAAAAGTCAAAATGCAGTCTGTGATGGTTTGGGCAGCTCTAGCGGCCACTGGAAGATAATATGCCCTAGTATTTGTAGCTTGTGGAGACAACTAAACTGGAAGATATGCCCTAGTATTTGTAGCTTGTGGAGACAACTAAACTGGAAGATATGCCCTAGTATTTTTAGCTTGTGGAGACAACTAAACTGGAAGATATGCCCTAGTATTTGTAGCTTGTGGAGACAACTAAACTGGAAGATATGCCCTAGTATTTGTAGCTTGTGGAGACAACTAAACTGGAAGATATGCCCTAGTATTTGTAGCTTGTGGAGACAACTAAACTGGAAGATATGCCCTAGTATTTGTAGCTTGTGGAGACAACTAAACTGGAAGATATGCCCTAGTATTTGTAGCTTGTGGAGACAACTAAACTGGAAGATATGCCCTAGTATTTGTAGCTTGTGGAGACAACGAAACTGGAAGATATGCCCTAGTATTTGTAGCTTGTGGAGACAACTAAACTGGAAGATATGCCCTAGTATTTGTAGCTTGTGGAGACAACTAAACTGGAAGATATGCCCTAGTATTTGTAGCTTGTGGAGACAACTAAACTGGAAGATATGCCCTAGTATTTGTAGCTTGTGGAGACAACGAAACTGGAAGATATGCCCTAGTATTTGTAGCTTGTGGAGACAACTAAACTGGAAGATATGCCCTAGTATTTGTAGCTTGTGGAGACAACGAAACTGGAAGATATGCCCTAGTATTTGTAGCTTGTGGAGACAACTAAACTGGAAGATATGCCCTAGTATTTGTAGCTTGTGGAGACAACGAAACTGGAAGATAAGCCCTAGTATTTGTAGCTTGTGGAGACAACTAAACTGGAAGATATGCCCTAGTATTTGTAGCTTGTGGAGACAACTAAACTGGAAGATATGCCCTAGTATTTGTAGCTTGTGGAGACAACTAAACTGGAAGATATGCCCTAGTATTTGTAGCTTGTGGAGACAACGAAACTGGAAGATATGCCCTAGTATTTGTAGCTTGTGGAGACAACTAAACTGGAAGATATGCCCTAGTATTTGTAGCTTGTGGAGACAACTAAACTGAAAGATATGCCCTAGTATTTGTAGCTTGTGGAGACAACGAAACTGGAAGATATGTCCTAGTATTTTTAGCTTGTGGAGACAACTAAACTGGAAGATATGCCCTAGTATTTGTAGCTTGTGGAGACAACTAAACTGGAAGATATGCCCTAGTATTTGTAGCTTGTGGAGACAACTAAACTGGAAGATATGTCCTAGTATTTTTAGCTTGTGGAGACAACTAAACTGGAAGATATGCCCTAGTATTTGTAGCTTGTGGAGACAACTTAACTCAGAATGGTACTTCTTACTCATTGTGAAGCTACTAGCACTATCAGAGTCTTCAATCATCACAGTACTCCAAATAAACACAGAGATGGAATCCAGAATAAATTCCACCAGATTCAGATAGAGTACACCAGATTCAGATAGAGTACACCAGATTCAGATAGAGTACACCAGATTCAGATAAAGTACACCAGATGCAGATAAAGTACACCAGATTCAGATAAAGTACACGAGATTCAGATAAAGTACACGAGATTCAGATAAAGTACACTTCAATCCTGTACACTAACCTGTCACTTGCGATGTAGCTGCTGGTTGCTAGTCTAAAAACTGTAGTTGGCACTGAGGGTGCTTGTATCGACAGCTTCAATGTTCAGTATGTTTAATATAATTGGATGAGAGGGAATAACGATGGGGATGAGAGGGAATAACGATGGGGATGAGAGGGAATAACAATGGGGTGAGAGGGAGTCTGTCCAATTAGAGAGGAGTGAGATATGATACCCTCGCTGATGGGATGAGGGGGAAGTGATGTGTGGGGAGTAGAGGAGAGAGGGAGAAGGGGGAGATGGCAAATGAAGAAAGAAAACACTAAAGAAGAATAGGGATGGTTACTGATAAGGAAAACAATAGCATCTGCCCCCAATATAATATTCCTATCAGAGCTATTTTCAGGTAAACTTTATCTATCATCAGCAGCTTGGACGTGATTGTCACTGACTAAACTGAAAAATGCTCACTGAACCGTATGAATAAATATTGTCTCAAATTTTTCACATACAGTTTGACATGAAATATAGTCTAAATAGTTCACAAAGGTTAATACTTATGAATAAAGAAAGATTTTAATGCTATTTGAAGTTAGTTTAATTGCTGCATATCCTTCTATGGACACTGGAGAGGTAAAGAGTGACAAGTTTGTACGGCTGGACAATGTACACTATGTTCTGTTAAAGTTAATCAATGCAAGTATAGAATAGAGTCATTGGAGTAAATAAATGAATAAGGTAAAGACTTATAGGTACATTTTTCTAAATTCTTGAATATATAAACTAGCTATAAATATTCATGTAGGTCCTTAGCCTTCAATATTCAGAGCTATAAAATGTCAGTGTGAGGTACAGTCCTAGTCACTCTTTTCTGAGGCATTTCTATCGAATTCAAATGCATATAATAAATGATATATTGATTTTAATAAGTGAAATACGGATAGAATAAGCTGTAGTATAAACCCATTAATAATTTCTGAGGCAGGAACTGACTAACCTCATATTTCACAAATGTAACTGTTAATGAAATATAAATTTTCTAATACAACCTAAAAATTCTCACCATCAATATAATCTATATACTATAGATATATTTAATAAGCAATGTCTAGATTTAATTACACATCAAGTTTTATCTATTGTAGAGTTATTTTCAATCCATATGTTCCATTGAAACAATACCAAGTATAGATATTTCCCAAAACAGTTTCTTATTAGTTGATAGAATAAATAATTCTTCAAAATCACAGCCAGTGGTAAGAACAGTTCAGTCGTCAGCAAAAAGGATAGTTTTCGAAGTAGGAGACATATAAGGAAGTTCGTTGATATAAATTATGAATAGGAGAGAACACAACATACCACCCTGAGGTATGCCGAGTAGACAAACTTCGATAAAGAGGAGTAGAGAGAAAAGAGACAAATAAAATAGGAGAAAGGGAGAATAGAGAGAGAAGAACAAGAATGAGGGGAAGAGAATGAGGAAAGATGGGTAACAGGAAGAAAAGAAAAGAAGAAGGTAGAGGAGACAACAATTCTCACGTTTAGTTTCAGTCGGTGCTATCACTCCTCTTCATGTCCCTCTAAATTTTTAGAAACATGTACTAACTATAAAAGTTATTATTGTGTCCACCATAACATTAAAATGTTGTATTCCTTTAGAGGCTCTGAACTGTTGTAATTTGGAAAATAAATTAGAATAACAAAAATAAATACAAAAAAATGTACTTTAATAACTGTTAGTAACAATGTACTTTAATAACTGTTAATAACAATGTACTTTAATAACTGTTAATAACAATGTACTTTAATAACTGTTAGTAACAATGTACTTTAATAACTGTTAATAACAATGTACTTTAATAACTGTTAATAACAATGTACTTTAATAACTGTTAGTAACAATGTACTTTAATAACTGTTAGTAACAATGTACTTTAATAACTGTTAGTAACAATGTACTTTAATAACTGTTAGTAACAATGTACTTTAATAACTGTTAATAACAATGTACTTTAATAACTGTTAATAACAATGTACTTTAATAACTGTTAATAACAATGTACTTTAATAACTGTTAATAACAATGTACTTTAATAACTGTTAGTAACAATGTACTTTAATAACTGTTAATAACAATGTACTTTAATAACTGTTAGTAACAATGTACTTTAATAACTGTTAATAACAATGTACTTTAATAACTGTTAATAACAATGTACTTTAATAACTGTTAGTAACAATGTACTTTAATAACTGTTAGTAACAATGTACTTTAATAACTGTTAGTAACAATGTACTTTAATAACTGTTAGTAACAATGTACTTTAATAACTGTTAGTAACAATGTACTTTAATAACTGTTAGTAACAATGTACTTTAATAACTGTTAGTAACAATGTACTTTAATAACTGTTAGTAACAATGTACTTTAATAACTGTTAGTAACAATGTACTTTAATAACTGTTAGTAACAATGTACTTTAATAACTGTTAGTAACAATGTACTTTAATAACTGTTAGTAACAATGTACTTTAATAACTGTTAGTAACAATGTACTTTAATAACTGTTAGTAACAATGTACTTTAATAACTGTTAGTAACAATGTACTTTAACATTTGGTCAAACTTTGGAAGTTACGACACAAAAACTTCCGGTAAAATTTCCCGCAAATTTCGATCGTCTGCGATTATAGCAACAGAAACAGTTCACGGTGTACGATAATGTGGTGTGAACGGAGATAGGGAAAACACCCTAATAAAAATAAATGGTTAACTAACATTTGTTCTGTGAATAAAATTTAAATTTGAAAAGTGTGTTTTATCCCAAAAAAGAGACCAAATAACCCCTAGTTCCGGGAGGAAAAGACACATGCCTGACCCGTTTTCAAACTAGCACTGTGAGGTAGACAGTGATGTTGTACTTACCTTTAACTGAGTACAAGGGACTTGGTAGATTCCATTAAATCTTTAGAAGTAATCACAAACTGGAGAGGACGCACCTGTCACAAGTAGAGGCAACCAAACAACTGAGAGAAACGTCCAGGTACGAGAACATGGCCGCCAGTGCCACCCACGAACTGCCCTAAAGTGACTAATGTACTGCCCTGAAGTGACTAATGTACTGCCCTGTACTGCCCTAAAGTGACTAATGTACTGCCCTGTACTGCCCTAAAGTGACTAATGTACTGCCCTGTACTGCCCTAAAGTGACTAATGTACTGCCCTGTACTGCCCTAAAGTGACTAATGTACTGCCCTGTACTGCAGTAAAGTGACTAATGTACTGCCCTGTACTGCCCTAAAGTGATCAATGTACTGCCCTGTACTGCCCTAAAGTACTCACTGAATGTCCTCCTCTGTACTGCCCATAAACGGTTATGAGACATTTCCCCAACGGACATTTTCGTCCAACGGGTTTTTCGTCCACGCAATAATTTGTTAACAAGACACAATTTAGAATATTTTTTGATTTAGAAAAGTACTTAGTTATTTGATCTTTTAACGTTCTTACTTCTTCAGTTCGCTTGTCCCGTGTAATGGACATTTTCAAAATACTAATAAACTACAAATTTGCTCAAAATAAGTTTGGGAGTCTTCGTTCTTGTTTATTGAACGTTTTTGTGTGAGGGGAACGCGGAAAACTGCCAAAGCGGAAACTGCCAGGCGGAAAACTGCCAAAGCGGAAAGCTGCCAGGCGGAAAACTGCCAAAGCGAAAACTGCCAGGCGGAAAACTGCCAAAGCGAAAACTGCCAGGCGGGAAACTGCCTGGCGGAAAACTGCCAGTCACTTAATGTGAATTTATTGTCTTTAGTCAATAATGACATTTAATTTATAAATAAAGCCGTTCGCCTTCGTTAGAGGACATTCATTTTTAATTAGTAAACAAAACAAAAATAGTAGTAAATGTAGACTAGTTGCTATTACCTACCTAATTCTCTGACAATTTCACTTAATCGAATTGGATTGCATATTAATTAATAATACCTTCTACATATAAATGAATATTGTAAAAATGAATGGGTTGAGTTATTGACATGGAGAATGAAAGTGTAAATGTAATAAATATTTAAAATTTTATTATTGTGAGAATATCTAATTAGAAGTGTTGTGACCATATGCATTTGAAATCATAGATCTTAAGAATATCATAGATGAAACGAAATAAAATGGCATCGAAGACTATATAGCTCTGATTTAGAACGATCCAATTAATATTCTTTAATTCTTTCCGTCTATAACATTTTTAAGATATATGATTTTAAACACATATTGTCACAACCCTACTAGTTAGCAAGCAATCACAAATCAGTACACAGGGTCTAACGTTTGCTTTTGAACCAAAGGCTATATTGCTGACATCAATAGTAAATTAGAAACAAGTGACTCTATATATAACTAAACATGTTTTTAAAATGTACGTGACATAGCAAATAAGTATAAAATGGTAATTATAACTTGCTTATGTGTTCTGAAGTTTTAATTACTGTGTGTTTAATAAAGTAGCTTTGTTGAAATATTATTTTCCTTTGAATATTGAGTAATATTATATCTACATTGTAATTACTGTAAATATAAATTTCCCTCACCCCCCTAACGAAGGACTAACGCCATTTCTATAAATTAAAATGTTCTTAGGATGAGTTTATAACAACAGGCATCCCTCGCTTTAGTTACCAAATCACGACTCAGTTTATTTACCAAACGGTAACTAAAGCGAAGAAAAGTTACAAGAAATTTATAATTGTCACTCCTTGATTATATATCTCATTTTCTATGAGTTATAGAAAGAAAATTTATTTAAGAGTTATTAGAGTACTACGTATATAAGCATATTAATAATAATATACAGTCTTTCATTGTTTGTGACTGTGATGAAAAAGTTTAAAGTCGTGCATTTATTAAATGTTTTAAAATCTATCCATAGCTTAACTCTCACTCAGTATAGGTGAGTAATTAATAGATACTTAGATTTTTATAATTATTGTTCTACATTTAACAAACAGCAATTTTATGCTCTATGAAATGTTTTTGGTAGTAGGGTACTAAGTTCCAAGTTATTGGTTGGTTCTACAATTTCGGACACGTCAGAAAAGAAAATATTATAATTATTATTTAACTTCTATTCAAATTGGTATCATGGATACCAATTGAAATAAAAAGTTAAATAATGATTTTTATACAAAGATTTTCACGCGTTCGAAAATATGGAACCGTGCAATAACACGGAACTAATCCTAAAATGGGATATGTCAAATTTCTGAACCAATTGCTTCTAATAACCTCATCTGGATTATAATTTTGATGTTTTTTTTAGTTGCCGTGAAATAATCACAAGAAATTGTCTCCGTTTTCTATGTCTACGAACGGTTCTTATTTCGAAACATGACTCTAAATAAGGACAACTTTTACTAAAGTGAGTTGTACTTAAAGCGAAATTCTCATTAAGTGACTGGCAGTTTTCCGCCTGGCAGTTCTCCGCTTGGCAGTTCTCCGCTTGGCAGTTCTCCGCTCGGCAGTTCTCCGCTTGGCAGTTCTCCGCCTGGCAGTTCTTCACCTGGCAGTTCTTCACCTGGCAGTTCTCCGCCTGGCAGTTCTTCACCTGGCAGTTTTCCACCTGGCAGTTCTTCACCTGGCAGTTCTCCGCCTGGCAGTTCTTCACCTGGCAGTTTTCCACCTGGCAGTTCTTCACCTGGCAGTTTTCCGGTCACCGTATGAGGTGCTATACTACACTTATTTTATTTACTTTTTGAATATTTTAACAGTTATCATTTTGTTATAACACATTTATTTATTTGTTTAGAACATTACTTACCATTTGTTAAACTAAGCACAAGTGTCTTGTAAGAAGCTTATGTTCTATTTATTTCAGTTACGAATACATGTTCGAACCACATTGGTGTCCATTGACTCAGCTAGATAAGTGATGTATCGTCCACGGAATGCTGCATTTTGTATTATATTTATAATGTATATCCCATATTATATATCATTGTATGTATTCTGAATTATAGAAACAGAAAACACCCTTTGTTGATGGTAATTAGAAATGTATGGTCTTTGTTTGTTCTGCTGCCCAGCAAATGTTAAATAAATAAAAAAATTCTGTGAACGAATTGTCTGTGGATGAATTGTCTGTGGCCGAATTGTCTGTGACCGAATTGTCTGTGGACGAATTGTCCGTGAACAAATTGTCCGTGAATGAATTGTCCGTGAACGAATTGACTGTGGACAAATTGTCTGTGACCGAATTGTCTGTGGACGAATTGTCCGTGAACAAATTGTCCGTGAATGAATTGTCCGTGAACGAATTGACTGTGGACAAATTGTCTGTGACCGAATTGTCTGTGGACGAATTGTTCCTGAACGAATTGTCCATGAACGAATTGCCTGTGGACAAATCGTCTGTAGACGAATGGTCCATGGACGAATTGCCTGTGTACGAATTGTCTGTGGACGAATTGTCCGTGTACGAAGTGTCCGTGGACGAATTGTTTGCAGACGAATTGTCCGTGGATGAATTGTCTATAGACGAATTATCCGTGAACGAATTGTCTGTAGACGAATTGTCCATGGACTAATTGTCCGTGAACAAATTGTTTGTAGACGAATTGTCCGTGGACGAATTGTCCGTGGATGAATTGTCTATAGACGAATTATCCGTGAACGAATTGTCTGTAGACGAATTGTCTATAGACGAATTGTCCATGGGCGAGTTGTCTGTGGACGATTGTCTGTGGATGAATTGTCTGGGACGAATTGTCTGTGGGCAATTGCACATCAAATCCCTTATCATGTGGTGTTCAGTGCTGCCCCTAAACTGCCTTATCTCTGCCCTTTAACTGCCATAGACTGGTGACATCACATCTCTCTTCCAATTTCTAAATGGTGTCAAATTGGCAGTGCTATTTAAATAATGAATATTTCCCTCCATTTCATTTCGCATGAAAATGAATAGAATAGAATCTAAATGTTAGCGAATGACAACTGTTCAATTAGTGAGACACTAAATAACAAGAGACTCAGGAGTAGAAGACTGTCACAAAACTCACTCAGTTACCATCATGAAGACTATTGCTACATAACTAATGCAAATTACAACAGTTCCAGTGGATGCAATTCACTAAAACTTGGATACACTGATGGGGAAGAAAATGTTAAGAATATGCATTAATTAGATGACGTGCACTCGTAGATCGCATACCTTCACTGCCACTTCTTAATGACCTTCACCTTTGACCCTATCGCTCCCAAAGTCTAACCAACTGGTTCCTGGACATTGACCAATCGTCTCACCAAATTTCAGACAATTTGGTTCAATACTTTAGAGTTAAAAACAAGATGATAAATAAACAAATGCCCACCAAAGCATAACTTTCCGTAATCTGTGAAGCTAATTAGTTATTATTATTGGTATCCATGATACCTGCATGCAAGAATCATAGATACCAAATATCAAGGAGAAATGTTAAATA
Organism: Caprella mutica; assembly: GCA_947561585.1. Taxonomy (NCBI): domain Eukaryota; kingdom Metazoa; phylum Arthropoda; class Malacostraca; order Amphipoda; family Caprellidae; genus Caprella; species Caprella mutica. The sequence continues at coordinate 37,811 of CANNZV010003347.1, forward strand.
GCTACCACTTTTTTCTTCTATTTTCATGGAATGTGTTGAATGTTTTCTCTAAAAAAATAAAAATGACACTAATGGAAAATTGACTGAAGAACAATAATAAATGATTATGTTGCTTATTATTATCTCATTTATTTGTATCTTCTAAGACAAGAGAGGGAATTAATTTACTTTAAAAAGGAGATCCTTTTTATTATTTCTTTAATTCCTTAATTTGAAAAAAAAGAACGGTTTTAACTTAGGTATTTTTTTCGAAATTTCAAAATGTTTTCTTCTTCCAGATTTATTTTTATCATTTTTCTAACAATAAAAAATGAGGTAAATTCTTATAGTGAACAATAAAAGTTGTTGTTGTTGTTTAGTAAATAAGTTGTTAATTTCAACAACCAATGGGAAGGGAGGAAAATGAAGAGCAGATTCAGTTGACCAATGGGAGAGTAGCTCTCAATTAAAGCTGACAGCTGACCAATCACAAGCCAGTATTGAGAAGTTGAGACTTAGGCCCCGCCCCTTTAGACTATTGACTGGAATGAGAGAAACACACACATCAAATTACCCCCCCCTCCATCAATTACCACAAACATCAAATCCCCATCAATTCCGCCATTAAATCTCCCAACCAAATCCCCATCAAATTACCCCATCAAATCCCCCCATCAAATTCCCTCATCAAATTCCCCCATCAAATCCCCCCATCAAATCCCCCCATCAAATCCCCCCATCAAATCCCCCCATCAAATTCCCCCATCAAATTCCCCCATCAAATTTCCCCATCAAATCCCCCCATCAAATCCCCCCATCAAATCCCCCCATCAAATCTTCCCATCAAATCCCCCCATCAAATTCCCCCATCAAATCTCCCCATCAAATCCCCCCATCAAATCTCCCCATCAAATCCCCCCCATCAAATTCCCCCATCAAATCCCCCCATCAAATTCCCCCATCAAATTCCCCCATCAAATCCCCCCATCAAATCTCCCAATCAAATCCCCCCATCAAATCCCCCCATCAAATCCCCCCATCAAATCCCCCCATCAAATCTCCTCATCAAATCCCCCCATCAAATCTCCTCATCAAATCCCCCCATCAAATCCCCCCATCAAATCCCCCCATCAAATCTCCTCATCAAATCCCCCCATCAAATCCCCCCCATCAAATCCCCCATCAAATCCCCCCCATCAAATTCCCCCATCAAATCCCCCCATCAAATCCCCCAATCAAATCCTCCCCATCAAATCCCCCCATCAAATCCCCCATCAAATCCCCCCATCAAATCCCCCCATCAATTCCCCCCCCCCCTTATTCACTGGCAATAATGTCCCTTTGTTTATCTTCTCATATTACCCCCCCTCCCCCCTCCCCCCTGTGTGTGTGTGGTCTGGAATGGTAATGAGAGAGAGAGAGACAGAGTGGTGATGTGTATGTAGCTATTCAGTATACAGGGTGCGGAGAAAGTTACCGATAAATTTCATTTTTTAAATCAAAGATGTAATTTATTTACTAAATTTATCCATTTATATCTCATTCTCTTCCCACAATCTTATACTTTAATGTTCCGAGTCTATATTTTGATAAATTTACATTGTCTTTTTTAAAAATGAGTCAACGTGAGGCTACACTGCGCGGGGAAGACAAACCCGACCAGAGATTGTTAAGCTGTTAAAAGCACCGAAATCTACTGTTAGGAAACGCTACCAAGAACTGGAGACAACAGGTGATCGACACAGGTGTGAATGACCTCGCACTGCACGCACCCCAACCAAAATCAAAGCAATTAGGGAGAGGATAAGGAGGAACCCCAAGCGAAGCAGGAGAAAGATGGCTAAGAGTATGGATATCGACAAAAAAAGTGTGAGAACCATCGTCAAAGAAGACCTCAAGTTGTCCCCCTTCAAAATGACCAACATGCAACAGCTCACGGACTTGCAGAAACAGAAGAGGCTGGACAGATCAAATATTCTTTTGAATGCAATGAAAGATGGCACGCAGGCTGGTGAGATCGTCTTTTCGGATGAGAAAATATTCACTGTGGAGGCCAAATTCAACTCCCAGAACGACAGAATTTGGCAAAAAAAGTGCTGACAGTATCCCTCCATACGTAAAGACTGTTTTCCGTCGCCAAAAGCCTGTCTCTGCGATGGTTTGGGCTGCCATTCCTGAGAGTTGGAGATCTCCTCTCATTTTCGTCAAAGAAGGCGCTAAAGTTAACGCAAAATCGTATATCGAGGATAATTTGAGCGAACAAAACTCAGGATTGGTGTGAGCGTCACTTTCCTGCATTTTGGAGGAAGGAATTGTTGTCTCCTTTATCACCGAACCTGAACCCTCTGGACTTTTGTGTGTGGTCCATCTTGAAGAAAGAAGACGGCTGATAACTCTGCCAGCTGATACCTCTACCCACGACTGATAACTCTGCCTCCAAACTTGTTCAACAAGAATTCTTTGGCGGCAGTGTTGCAATGGGCAGGAGCACCGTCCTGCATCCACCATAAACCTTGTCTTGTGGCACATGAACGAAAGGTGGGCCAAATATTCTCTTGTAGCAACTATGGTAGCAGTCTCCATTCACTATCTTGCGTCTTCCATATTCATCCATGAAGGCATGAACGACTGGCACTTTACCATTAACAATAACAACAAAAGGCATAACCTTCTCATCATTTCTATTGTTAGATTTGACAATCTCATTGGGACTAGTAAGAGAACAAGTACCGTCATTCTTCCTGTGGGGGCCTCGATTCATGCAGACATTTTTTTCAACGGTCCAGATAACTCTCACCACAAATGTTTCGGGATCTGACTGATCCAAGAGCCACCGGCAGAATTTGAGTCGCTGTTCCTTATGGGCTTCCGTTATCGAATGCTAAGCCATATCAAGATAGAACTGCATGTGAAGGTCTTTCTTAAGAATTCTCCATTAAGTAGTTGAAGAAATGTCGAAAAGAGACGCTGATTTTCAGACTGAGATTCTTGATTATGCATCCAAAAATGTTTTGACTTCTTCGAGTTTTTCTGGCGTTCTCTTTATGGGACCTCCTGATTTCTTCTTTCGAAAAATTGTACCATTCTTGTCGGAATCTCGATTTATTCTTGTAAAATAAAACAATTTGAACTGTTCTCTTGCTCTTCCAGATATCTTGTACTCTTATAGAAACAGATGTCTGATCATTGCTGGCGAAGATGTTGTCCCGAATGCTCTTATTATAAACTTTTTCTGTCCATCGGAGAATTTCACCATCACTTTTTGCCTTCTGTTATTTCTTCTAAGTCAAGTTTTCACAATACTTTTGGTCCCACTTCGAAAATCCGAACTTTAATAACAAATTTGTGTGTCTTGCATACCGCATTACGATATTTAATTGTTTATATATGGCTATTGAAAAATATCAATGATGTTATCGGCTACATTCCGGAGTATTAAGATTTTGGTTTTTCTATAAAAAAGACAATGCATACATAACATTACCTTTTATTATTTCGTGGATAGTTCCATTCAGAAGAAATGACGAAATGCTCTTTTCAAAGCAGGTGTCTGGAGTATCTACAACAGTGACATGGAAGATCTGCCTCGTACCACCAATGCAGTTGAAGGGAGGCACAGAGCGATGCACAGCAAGACTCAATATCGTCAACTTCCTATTTGTAAATTATATATACCTTGAAAATATATATATATACATGTTAGTACTGAAAATTAAGATTGAACTAAAAAGTGAGTTGAGTGCGAGCCACTCAGACCATTTAAACAATCGTCAAGCTTTGATAAGCGTTAATTTACATACATGTGAGCATTGCTTTTATAAACAAAAGCAAAATCTTAAAACTACGGCATTTATCAAAGTCCACTTTAATCAAACATTTCTGTATTAACTTAATTGAAACAAAATTGCTACTGTAATTACAAAAATAATATTGTGCCTGTTGTAACAATTTACTCTGGGCTCAATTGTCCTGGGTTCAATTGTCCGGGTCCAACTGTTGATCCATGATTCAAATGTAGGTATAGATATTTATTATTTACATGTAAGTATTCAGTATTTACATGTAGGTACCTGTACCTAATAGTTATAATTGTATTTAATCAAAACTTAATCCACATTTTTATTTATAGTAGTTACATGTAGAAAATTCTTAAAAGTCCCCTCCAAGCAAGTATTTTTATTGCCTTAACAACGAGGCTAATGTTTCTTATCATTTTACTGCAAACCCCATAAAATTTGGCAGCATATTTTAATATTATATGCTTTTCTCAAAAATCCATAATTTTAGAAGTCCAGTCTGTCTCCAAATGTTGGAACCGTACTGTTGGCCTCCTGAATTTTTCAGCTCGTCCGAAAGCCTCTTCTCTACTCCAGTATTCCAACGTGGGAATCCTACAAAATAGGATAAAAGGGGGAATCTCCACGGTTGTAAATAAAGCATGAAGATGTCAATTTCGTCCCCGACAATTAATTGTATATAAGTTTGCCTCTCTCATCATGATGGTACTTTAATTGCATTCACTGACTGAAATACTTACTGTGGGTTTCGGCTACGTGAAAGCATTCGGACGAACGCAGACTGAGATGTCACTGGAGTGCTGATTTGGAAAGCAGAACACATTATTAGAGTTGTGACAATATGCGTTCAAAATCATAGATCTTAGGAATATCATAGACGAAACTAAATGAAATGGTATCGAATACTATATACCGCTGGTGTAGAACCATTCAATACTCTTTAATTCTCTCCGTCTATTAATTTCAGGATCTATGATTTTAAACGCATATTGTCACAACCCTACTCATTAGCACCTAAGTAGGAGGATGAGACGCTGATCTGACCAAACTCATTGGAGTCAATGATGCCGCAGTTGGGGGTGAAGCCAGGAGACTGAAATACAAGATCGGTGCAGCGCTGTCTACACCTTTCCACTATTCCTAGTGTGGCAGAAGCTGGTCCATCAGAGCTACAGCCAGGGGAACAACTACTACCTAATTTGCATAACTATTTAGACAAATCATTGCTTATTTAATAGTTTAAATCTTGCCTATTCAATCGAACCAAAATCTTACTTAATCTCTTACATAGTTATTAATCAATGGAAAAACTCAATTATATTCATCTTTTCTTTTATTAAAATTAGAAACCACATCACTTGTGTTCTATTTCACTTTATAATTTATTGCAATTAAAAAAAGGTCTCAGTCACTCATTTTTTGAAATAAGTTTCTCTGTCCGAATTATAATAAGTTTAATATTATTGCAGTAACCGCTGGAAAATAGTTTTCTATGTTACCGTGGGAAATTTGATTGAAAACTTTCTATGGGAGACTTAGTTAATGACGATATATTAAATAGCATTAAAATATACGTGGAAATGGTAATAAAGATATGATAGATTAACTTTAATTGGTTAAACGATTTGAAATATTTACAATTTAACAACTTTATGTCCAGCAAAAGGAGGTGTTTTTTGTATTGAAAATTACGTGCCTTGTTTCTATTCATTATCGTACTCATGTAATAAAGCCTTATTTTCATCATTAATTTTTTAACCTACCCTTAGCTACATAAAGTTTTAATATTAAATAACTAGGGTTAAGTTTAAATCCACTTCATTTTTTTAAATGTAAAATAACTAAATTTAGACTTAGTTTCAATTCAGTATGTTTTGTAGTCTCATGCGATCTTGCTTTAATTTTATCTTTCCTATGAATAAATTTTTATTTCTTTCAAATTCACACGGAATAAAAGAATTATTTTATATTTACTACATTGCAAATAAAACTTAGAAACTAACTCTTCTGTTTTAATTTAAATTATCAGAAAGGATTCCATTTAAACTACATTTTCTTTGCAATATTACACTAGATGACGAGCACTCGTAGAGCGCATACCTTCGCCACCACTTGTAAATGACCTTGACCATCCAATATTATTAGAGTTATGAAAGACCTTGACCTTTGACCCTATCGCTCCCAAAGTCTAACCAACTGGTTCCTGGACATTTGGTTCAATACTTTTAGAGTTAGTAACAAAATGACAAAGAAATAAATGCCCACCAAAACACAACTTTCTCCAATTTTGGTAGGGTAAATAATGAGGATGAATAAAAGAGAGAGAATATTCGAAACTATATGAAATATCACAGCCATAGATTAAATAATAGTTATTAAATATAATAAAAGTTACCCCTTTAAAGGATGAATTAACTAATTATCAATTAGTAGCAGCAAAGACACTCTTGCTAATTACTCACCACACAATTCCAGGGCAATAACCAGTACCAACCCCCGTGTAAAAAACCCAGTCGAAATAAATAGCCTAGTCATTTTTATTAATATAGTTAACATTATTCAATGCGAACCAATAATTAGTACATTTTCGGCTAAATAGGACTATTTAATTAGCAAAATAAGCTATACCTAATTTATAGTAAAAATGTAAAGTATACATTTTGATACCTGCAGGTATCATGGATACCAACTGAAATAAATAATAATCATATCGTTTGTTCTTATATTCTCGTGGAAAAAGTAGGAGGAGCTTAGCAAAAAGTCTGGTGGAAAGACTTAAAATTATTAGAAAGAAAGATACAGCGTCTGTTACTAGACTCTACTACTATCATGTACTTACATCACTAAAGCTTTCATTCATGTGAGTTAGTAACTAGTCAACCCTGTCATCTAACCATTGTGCTAACTAATAGAGCCTATACAGCCGTATTAGTTTTCACACTAAAGAAACCGTTTGTCTAACATTTTCTGGCTCTATCATCTACAAAGCCTATTGTCACAACCCTAGTCATGACTGATATAAGTCAATGCAGTCTAACTCATGACTGCTTCAGTCTAAGACCCATTTCACACGGAGCGTTTTTATTTTTTCAACAAAAATTCCGCATGAAAAAAACGCCCAATCTAAGTGTACACACCAAACACGTGCGTTTATTCAGTTGTAGCGTATTTCAAGCAGCATTTTCTTGGTTGCAGCATGAGAAAAATACCCGTATGAAGAAAAAACGCTCGCATGAAAAAACGCCCGCATGAAAAAAAAGTCATGTGAAACCTAACTCATTACTGTTTCCTGAGGTAGTTGTGAGAGTAGCGAGTCAATATTGTCCCTAATTGTAGAGTAGTACTCCTGCATGTCAGAGTGAGTGCCAGTGAGTTGTTTGAGAATGGCACTCATCTGCCCAAGAACTGGCGCGGTTTTTACAAGCCTGAGGGGACACAGCTGCTTGGAGTTGTGAAGCGCTTGGAGAACTTTCTGTAGCGTCTCTAGGGAGTGAGGGGAGGGGCTGGAGGGATGGGGGGAGGAGAGGGAGAAATGCTGTGGGGGGGGGGGGGAATTATTAAATTTTATACTATAGCAGATAAACCGCCGCGTTTTTACCGCCCAGTTTACGCCTCTTCAATTAATCACGGTTATATAAATGTAAGGCGGTATAAACGCTACTGTAGACTGTAAATTTGCTTTCAATTCATTCAACCGTGATTAATTGAAGAGGAGTAAACTGGGCGGTAAAAACGTGGCGTCTCAACTGCTAGTATGGAATGGGCCTAAGGTAGCGTCACAGTACTAGAAAAGAGGGTGTCAATTATCCCCAATCAGTAATTTATAAGTCAAACTGGTTCGTGACTGAAGTGGTTCCACCAACTTAACTACTACGGTGAGTGTCTGTACAGTAATGTTTTTCACAGAAAAAACTAATTCAAATATTAAAGGTCCTCTTCCATCTCCGAGAAAAAATATGAGTTTATAACATATTATTATAGAACTAAGGTCTACAATCATTATTCTGCAAACCGCATACAATTCGGTTCAGTATCTATTGTATTATTTGTTTTTATAGTTTTTTAATACTCTGTGAGCCAATCGAGCGAATTACTAACCTGACGCTGAAGAAGAAGATTGTACACTCTTTTTTTTTATTGTAAATTTAGATTTATAAACAAACAATGCGTTTTTGGCATTCTTTTAAGATATTAATTGTTTCTAAAAGTATATAAACGTTTCTATAATAAGTTTATCTAATCTTATTACTTAATTATTTTAGTAGGGGTTTAACGTCTGCTTCGGAACCAAAGGCCATGTTGCTGACGTCAAAAGGAAATTAAATACAAGGTACTGGAAGAAGCAGTCAGAAAGAAAAGTGGCTCCATGTACAAAGTCATCTAACACCGTCAGTGGCAATGCTCATGGATGCAGAAAAGCTACTCCGTGAATACAGTCACTTACCAAGGAAAGTGACGAAAAGGGACACAACCACCGGTGGCTGCACTCACGGATGGAAGAGGAAAATGAAGAGGTGACAGTAAATGAAGCCTACGAGTCTACCTAACACAAAATCTAAGACCTCGTAGTTGAAGAGCATAACCCTAGCGCTATCCTCTAAAACTGCAAGTAGCGTTAAAAAAATGATAAACATGGTAAAAATGAAAAAAGACAATCCATAATCCAAATTACAACAGTTTGGGGCCCAAGGGACGCCACCCCTTTCTCTACCATTCACAGCAGACAGTTTCAGGATAGAGCCCCTAGGGGCAATTTTATACTTATACAAGAATATTTAATATAATATTAATTATACGTAATAGGTAGCTACCTAGTTACCATTCAAAACAAAATGGTGTACATTCTTTTTCTTCAGACTGAAAATAAGAAAAAACTTCGAAAGCATATAAAATTAAAAACATGCTATCAAATTTGATGGGGTTTGCAGTAAAATGATAAGAAACATTAGCCTCGTTGAATAAGGCAATAGCTACTAATATTTGCTTGGAGGGGACCTTTAAGAAATCATTTTATATTGGTAAGAACTATTTACAGTTATCGACTACATTGTGTAGCTAATCAGACATATGTTACATTAAATGGCATAGTAAAGAAATAGAGAAGTAAGTGTGCTAAGTTTCGAATTCATTGACGGTGAACTGATCCATTCTTCAGAAAAGATGTAAACAAATGACGTTACACAGAGTACTGTCAAATATTATAAGTATTATAAGTTGAATATTATTAGTGATAAAAACAATTTAATGTAAGTTAATTTACATGAAAATGCACATTTAACTGAATAATAGAACATTTTATATTTAAAAACAAATGGAAAATATTTAGTGTGACGTCACACAGCGTATTTTCTGATGTTCCAATACTGTACTTGGTATACTTCTCTATTTATTTACTATGAGTACAATAGCATGTCTTACCGTCTGATAAGAGTGAGTTAACATGTCTTACCATCTGGTAAGAGTGAGTTAGCATGTCTTACCATCTGGTAAGAGTGAGTTAACATGTCTTACCATCTGGTAAGAGTGAGTTAGCATGTCTTACCATCTGGTAAGAGTGAGTTAGCATGTCTTACCATCTGGTAAGAGTGAGTTAGCATGTCTTACCGTCTGATAAGAGTGAGTTAACATGTCTTACCATCTGGTAAGAGTGAGTTAGCATGTCTTACCATCTGGTAAGAGTGAGTTAGCATGTCTTACCATCTGGTAAGAGTGAGTTAGCATGTCTTACCATCTGGTAAGAGTGAGTTAACATGTCTTACCGTCTGGTAAGAGTGAGTTAGCATGTCTTACCGTCTGATAAGAGTGAGTTAACATGTCTTACCATCTGGTAAGAGTGAGTTAGCATGTCTTACCGTCTGGTAAGAGTGAGTTAGCATGTCTTACCGTCTGATAAGTGTGAGTTAGCATGTCTTACCACCTGGTAAGAGTGAGTTAGCATGTCTTACCATCTGGTAAGAGTGAGTTAACATGTCTTACCATCTGGTAAGAGTGAGTTAACATGTCTTACCGTCTGGTAAGAGTGAGTTAGCATGTCTTACCGTCTGGTAAGAGTGAGTTAGCATGTCTTACCGTCTGGTAAGAGTGACTTAGCATGTCTTACCGTCTGGTAAGAGTGACTTAGCATGTCTTACCGTCTGGTAAGAGTGAGTTAGCATGTCTTACCGTCTGGTAAGAGTGAGTTAGCATGTCTTACCGTCTGGTAAGAGTGAGTTAGCATGTCTTACCGTCTGGTAAGAGTGAGTTAGCATGTCTTACCGTCTGGTAAGAGTGAGTTAGCATGTCTTACCATCTGGTAAGAGTGACTTAGCATGTCTTACCGTCTGGTAAGTGTGACTTAGCATGTCTTACCGTCTGGTAAGTGTGACTTAGCATGTCTTACCGTCTGGTAAGTGTGACTTAGCATGTCTTACCGTCTGGTAAGTGTGACTTAGCATGTCTTACCGTCTGGTAAGTGTGACTTAGCATGTCTTACCGTCTGGTAAGTGTGACTTAGCATGTCTTACCGTCTGGTAAGTGTGACTTAGCATGTCTTACCGTCTGGTAAGAGTGAGTTAGCATGTCTTACCGTCTGGTAAGAGTGAGTTAGCATGTCTTACCGTCTGGTAAGAGTGAGTTAGCATGTCTTACCGTCTGGTAAGAGTGAGTTAGCATGTCTTACAGTCTGGTAAGAGTGACTTAGCATGTCTTACCGTCTGGTAAGTGTGACTTAGCATGTCTTACCGTCTGGTAAGTGTGACTTAGCATGTCAGACAGCTGATCACACCATTCCATATCATTCATGAGTTCCATCAGGTCTCTCCTCTCAATCTCTTCGTAGTTACTGGTGGAAATGATGTCACTGAGTAGAGTCATCAACTGAAAAAAGACACCAATGTACACTTTATGTAATGAATTAAAGGCTATGAATTAGTTCTAAGCATTAGGATACCTTATTTACTATAGCTATTAGACCAAGTCACCCAAATATCAACCTTTTGATTATACGAGTTATCATCTTAGGTGTAAGTTCAGTACGAATGTTCACAAATTTTTATCCGCATATTCGTTCAGACCGTCAAATGGGTTCTTCGGATTTGAACCAAAGTCGAAAAAGATTCGGATTTCTGCTGTCAGATTTTATAAAATCCTAACCTCCGTATCCCTGGGAAATCTCTAACCAACAAAGAGGACCAAACTGCTGGTGGTGCACGCAACACTTCTGACCTTTCTCTCTGTCAACATTTTCTACCCAGGGTAACTTACCTCTTTTTAAACTAACTCTGCTTCGTTTCTCGAGCAACAATTTAAAATTTAGTTCAAAAGTTAAATTGACAACCCTGGATAGAAAATGTTGCCAGAGAAATATAAGAGTGTTGCTTGCATCACCACAAGTTTGGCTGTCTTCGTCATTTTGAATTTTTCCGGGATACGAAGGTTAGGATTTTAAAAAAATGTGTGTGGACCCGACCGGGTGAGCATCTGTACTCCATAAAGGTTTGCAAGCTTTAGTGCCTATCTACAGCACACCACATGGTTAGATTCTATTCACTGGAACAAAAATACCTTACATTCATAAAGTATATATACGGGAATATACACATCTACGTAGATTACCTAAACTAAATGCAGTAAATAAGAACTCATATTCTGACTACATTAAGTTTTTGTAAGGAGCATATAGCTACATATATATATATATATTCTCAACACAAAACATTAGAGGGTGGGTGATGAACTTTAATATAGTGGTGTATTCAGCTTATTTCTAGTTAACCATTCAGTTAGAGAATACAAAGCACCACAGCGACTAAGGGTTACTTACTGACCTTCACTCTTAAGGGCATGCGTGACACCTCCCCACTCTTCATTATAGAGGACAGTTGAAGAGAATAGGATGTGAAGAGGTGCTTTTGTGCCTCTCTGTAGTGACTGACTAGACTGCCTAGAGCTGTAAGAGACGATAGACTCACATTCAACTGCAAGAGAGGAAAAGAATCGTGTGAGAACTAACTCATACAACGAGTTAAGTTGCTTCAAGTAGCTGAGGGGCACTAAGTTAGCCGTAATGTACTTTCTTGTATCCGCTAGTTTGTTGTAGCTAGTTAGCTATCTAATCAACTACTAAATAAGTAGCTAGTTAGCTATTAGTTATTATGTTGTATCCGCTAGTTTGTTGTAGCTAGTTAGCTATATTAAGTAGCTAGTAGTTAGCAACATTATTTGATTAGCTGTATCCACTAGTTTGTTGTACCTTCTTTGTACCTTACCTATCTAATTAACTACAATTCGTTCAGAAGCTGAAGGGACATCATTTTCTAAGTAAGTCGGATGTAGTTTGTTGTAACCGCTAGTTTGTTTCACTGCACACTTCAAATTAAATTAAAGAAAACACTCTGTGTTAGATACAACAAATGTGGTTATATTTGGAGGGGTGGGGAATGTGTTAGCTGAAGATAAGTATTAGCTACTGATGACGTTCTTGTTCTCCCCATATCTGCATCATCTGTTCTCATACTATAAAGTAAAAACAAAGTGTGAGTGAGGTTATCAATTAGTTAGTCATTCCCTATCACCACTCACCTGGTGATCTGATAGTTTCTCCACCAGCAAGTCCATCACCCCTGCCTTCACAGCTTCTCTCTGCCCGTAGCCGTAGTTCTGGGTACAGGCAGTGACTAGTCTGCAGCAAAGCAGACGAATGTTACAGTTGGAACTGTTGAGCGAGTGTACTACCACTGATGTTAGACCTCCTGAAAGAGAAATTGAAGTGAGTAGGTTTTAATGTCCAACTACACAGAAAAGGTAAGAGTATCGGTATTCTTTCTAGCTATTACAAAATACTAGCTATTACAAAATAAAGTTTAAATATAATGCATTTCAACTTAATTTTGAACATAGGGTTAGGCAGGTAAATTGCGGTACATTAACTAGCTTTGAACTGAAATCACAGACACACGAATAAAAATCATAACTTCAAAACAAACAAAAGATAAATAAATCATAACACGTAGCTATAGAGTTTCTTTTGATATGCAACCAGTTAAATATTTAATTGTTATTAATTGTTTTATATTTAAAAGGAAGATTTTTTTCAATTATAATTTTATAATTATCAATTACCTTCACCAGGGTTGTTAAAAATCAATGTTTTTTATTGGTTTATTAGTTTTCTATATGTAATTATTTAATAAAAGTGCATATAGATACTTATTAGTTAATAACTGATCACTGTACATGATTACCATTACAGAACATCATTTATATTTTGGTAGCTAAATTATGGAAAAAATAGATTTACCTATTTGAGATAAATTATGAAAAAATCCATTAATGCAGATGCTATGTAACATTTTACTACCAATTCATGAATAATTCTTAGCTGCTAGTCTACTTTAATAAGCTCTTTAAAAAATCCAAAGCCTAAAGTTTTAAATAACACAGCTAGGTTCAAATATTTCCTAAATTCTTATATTTCCTTTGATTTACATTTCAAATGTAGATGTTCAAATTAAAATATAACATATTAGCTAATTAATATCACAGTGTGACTCTAGACTATATTTTAATATTTACTAAATCACTGTGTAAATATCTTTATAAAATGATAATAACACAATATGGTGAGGAGAAAACCTGTCCTTATTTCTATTGTCCTTTGGTTTTAAATTTTAATGTCTTGCATCAAAAATTACACTACTAAGATTAACTAATTATATTTATATAGTTACATAATATATTAAAATAAATATAATATTGATGATTTCTGATAAATTGAAAATGATTTTAGAGCTTCAAAGGATAAAAAACCCATAAAAACCAAATAAACCATGGTTTTTTATCTACCACCCAGTCCATTACTTAGAAATACATTTTGAAATAAACTGTTTATTTATACTGTTCGTTTGTATTTTTTTCAAAATGGTGGAATCTTCCACTGTGGAATTTTCCAGATCTGGCATTTAACGCCGGTGGAATCTTCCTGGTGGAACTTTCCGCAGTGGAATTTACTAGCCACAAGAATTTAGTAGAGGTTTAGTTTATAAACATTAAACAAAGATCCTTTTGTTGACATCAAAAGAATATCACATGGCTAGCTACAAGGGACTGGAAGAAACAGTCAGAAAAGAAAATGGCTCTACCAACAAAGTGACAATGCTCATGGATGCAGAGAAGCTACCACGATTGTTGATCCAGCATGTTTGTTTTACTGGTAATAGATTTAAACATGTAGCTATTAGATACGTCTAATTTAAGAAATCTATAGCTACATTTTTAACGCGTGTACCATATATGTGCACTTTACCAGTTGAGAAAGTTCTCTGTGTACATATATGGTAGCTACACATCGTGGTCAACGTGTCACCAGACACTATAGACAGATAATATCACTCACCAGCATCAATGAAGACTTTGGCACTGTCTACGGCATGAAGTAAGTACTCTAAGTCAGTCAGAAGTCTAATTTTTTCCGCCTCATCATCTGTACTGGTGTAGAGTTTCACCATTTTGGAGATTTGGGATTGTTCATCTTCCACCTGAAATGATGTTATCGATTAGAAAAATAAGAGCAAGTAAGTCTATCCTAATAATTTCCGTGGTGTGTTCATTTATTTGGTGTCCGCTTTTATTCGAAGGGGAATAGCTATGTTGATATGAAAATTGAATTTTTATGTTCCTATTCAGTCCCATTAACTTATGCAGAAATAGAATTCACCCAAAGGTAGCTAGCTGATGTATTGATATTTAAAACCTGTTATTTTTAACAGGAGAGTATACTAGTTAGTAGCTAATATGTTATCCATGAGCTGGGGTAAGTGCAGAGTTAGCAGACGGTTCCGCATTTTAAGACACGTTATGAAAAATTAACTTTGAATTTGATTGGTATCAAAGATACCTGAAGGTATCATGGATACCAATTAAAATAATAAATTGAAAGGTAATTATTAGATAGGTATATACAGTGAAACTCTTGAGTTATGAAGTATTGGTTCCTTTATAATTCAAATACACTTCATATCTCAGGTGCACTAGATAGTTTTCTATGATTTAATCATAGAAAACTATGGTCATTGAGGGATAACTATTTATTACACATATTCTTGACGTATATCATTTTCTATAATTTAAACATAGAAAACTACTTCATATATCAAGTGCTTCATATCTCAGGAGTTTTAGCGTATTTTTCTCACTGTCCAATAACTGGGAGCTTACCGTTAACATCTTCTACATCTCACCTCCAAATTCAAATCCTTCAGTTCTTCTTTGAGTTGTTCGTAAGACCTGAAGTTGTTTCTGGTCTCTCTTTCTACCACATTAACTCTGGATCCACTTTGTAGCTGCAAAATATATTAGCAAGTAAGTAGAATATTACTTTTAAATAAATAATATAGACTGTATTTAATTTTAAATTCCATAGACTTGTAGCTACATGGAATTTGTCCCCCTTTGAAAATGATATTCTAGCAAAGTCAGTGAAATTTTAGCTAATTCCTATGTTAGCATTAAATTAATTTAAGTGGTTTATGTTGATATAAAAATAACTAGGTACCTCTGCCATTGCTTCTTCCAGTGCAGCAACGCGTGGATCTTTGAATAGCGAGTCATCAATGTCTTTCACGTCATCCATAAACATTTTCTCATTTTTTTTATTTCTTACGATTTGTTTTATTTCAGCCAACTTCTCAGGAGTGAAAGTTAATTTTGCATCTTCGTGATTCTGAAAAAAGGAGAAATGGGATTACGTTTGATGTTAGTGACACAACTAATAGCTATATATTTTGATAGTTAGTTAGTCATCCCTTGTTTCTAAAGATAGATAGGAACTGAGAAAGTATAATGAATATACCTCATCAATGATTTTATTTCATAATGAATATACAGTGAAACTCATGAGTTATGAAGCACTCGAGTTTTGAAGGACATGAGTTATGAAGTATTTTCTATGTTATGTTATAGAAAACGATATAAGTGAAAATTTGGTCCAAGTTAACCCTCAAAACTAGTTTTAATCATAGAAAACTATCAGTGCACCTGAGATATGAAGTTCCTGAGTTATGTAGTAACCAGTAGCTACTTCATAACTCAGGTGTTTCACCTCATTTCAATAGTTGGCTGTTTCCAAATACAGGTGCACCATTGAGAGTGGCTGTAAAGGCTCTATAGAGCAGAGTGGCTGAGGTTAACCTACAACTATTAGCTATCTCTTTTTTGGATCTCTTTAGTCACAGAAAAAAGTTTCCAACGTGAAAATATATAAAAAAACTTTGGAGAGTTAAAATTTTAAAAACTTCAGGAAGTTTGAAGTAAATCAAAGAGTTTTGGATTACAAAAATATAAAGAACATTTTTTACAAGAAAATACTTTTGGTCAGGCTAAATACGTTAGCAATTATTGGAAAAATAAATAATTATTATATTACCTACTAATCTATTATTTTAATTTGCATCCAATTTAAATAAAAGATACTCTTACCTCTTTATTCTCTTCATTCACCAAAGTAACTTGGAAATTGTCCTCTTCAGTTTGACTCTTTCCTGACTCTTTATTCCCGACTCCTTCCAGTGACTCTATAAGTTGTTTATTGAGGTACTTTTGCACGGTGGCATAGTACTCTTTGCCGTCATTACCGTCAAGTAGTTTGGCTTCCTTCTTACCAGTCTCAAGATTCATGCGGTAATGTAGACCCGCAAAAACTGTCTCTTCTAAAGAAAGATTCTTTTCAATAAATTACAATATAGCTACAGCATTAAACTATGGATATCATTAAAGGCCGTACACACGTAAAGTTTTTTAAGTCTTTCCATCAACCTTTTTGCTAAGCTCCTCCTACTTTTTCCATGAGAATATAAGAATTATTATTTTTATCAGTTGGTATCCATGATACCTGCAGGTATCATGGATACCAAATCAAATAAATTATAATAATTAGCTATATCATTATTTCTTATATTCTTAGGAGCTTAGAAAAAGTCTGATGGAAAGATTTAAAAAAACCTATGTGTATACGGCCCTTAAGAAGTCATTAGAAATCAATTAACTAAAATTACAGTTCTCTTAGTTTGAATACATTTAGTTTTTGCAATGAGCATAGCTATGCCTGTATAATGTTCTGAATGTAGCTAAGGCAATTTTGTTCAAATGAATAAATAAAAACTTTGGCCATTATTGAGTATTGATAAAGGTAAATTGCAATGAACTAACTTTATTTCAAACCATAGAGCACTATTTAAACTAATAGTTTCAAAACACATTAAATTAATAAATTTTAACTTGAACTGTAGCTACTTCTTTTAATTTTCAAAATTCTTATATAAATTCAGTTAAGCATATTTTAAGAGAGAAAATATTCTTTACATTAAAGGTTCACAATTTATCCATGATGACTATTTAGCAGACTATAAAAATGTCAATAAAAACATTGATTAGATCTAACTTAGCTACAGTCCTTGTCTAGCTACAGTCCTTGTCTAGCTACAGATCTTGTCTAGTTACAGATCTTGCCTAGCTACAGATCTTTCCTAGGTACAGATCTTTCCTAGGTACAGATCTTTCCTAGGTACAGATCTTGCCTAGCTACATATCTCGCCTAGCTACATATCTCGCCTAGCTACATATCTCGCCTAGCTACAGATCTTGCCTAGCTACAGATCTTGCCTAGCTACAGATCTTGCCTAGCTACAGATCTTGCCTAGCTACAGATCTTGCCTAGCTACAGATCTTGCCTAGCTACAGATCTTGCCTAGCTACAGATCTTGCCTAGCTACAGATCTTGCCTAGCTACAGATCTTGTCTAGGTACAGATCTTGCCTAGGTACAGATCTTGCCTAGCTACAGATCTTGCCTAGCTACAGATCTTGCCTAGCTACAGATCTTGCCTAGCTACAGATCTTGCCTAGCTACAGATCTTGCCTAGCTACAGATCTTGCCTAGCTACAGATCTTGCCTAGCTACAGATCTTGCCTAGCTACAGATCTTGCCTAGCTACAGATCTTGCCTAGCTACAGATCTTGCCTAGCTACAGATCTTGCCTAGCTACAGATCTTGCCTAGCTACAGATCTTGCCTAGCTACAGATCTTGCCTAGCTACAGATCTTGCCTAGCTACAGATCTTGCCTAGCTACAGATCTTGCCTAGCTACAGATCTTGCCTAGCTACAGATCTTGCCTAGCTACAAATCAAATATCTTACCTGGATCTATTTCTTTCCATTCATGACTAGGCATGAATATTTTCAAGTTGTTACTCCTGGTTGTTTTATCCTCTGTTATTTCGTCACCTTCTTCTGACGAGTTAACACAAGATGTTGCAAAAAGAAGAAAGATGAATCCTACCAACTTTATATAGGTCTTCATTTTGAAAATTTACTTTAAATGAATCTTAAATTGATGTTTGATGATAATGCTAGGTATATATGTTATCTTAGGAAGATAGGAAATAGTTAAATTATTTGCAATTATAATATAGGTATATTAATTAGGTAGAAGTAGCTAGCAATGGAATTTACAAGTTGGTTGAATTTACCATGAAATACAGTCTGGAATATAAGGATTAATTCAGTAAATCAGAAGTGTTTGTGGTAAAATTAATGTAAATATAGGAATTAATTCAAATATTTTCAAAGAGAATATCCTAATATCTCCCATATTCTGCAGACTGGATTATTACTAAATTTGGCTCTGCTGACATGTCTGTTTGGCCTTTTCCAGTCTGCAAAGTGTGTCCAAGATTTCCAAACCATGTTTCATGGTGTGGCAGCAGAGTTACCAGTTTGATTAGAAAACTCATTTTAAAGTAGAAGTTTGGCTCTACTTCCTTATGAGCCAAACTCATAAGGTTTCATGTCAGAATATTTCTGATCATAGTTTAAAATGAGTTAAATGAGATGACAACTGAAATAGCCTTAGTTGAAAAACCCTGTGACTAACAAGTAAATTATTCATAAAATAGGCTAAAGAGAAACACAGGCCATGTTTCAAAGTGTGCACAAAGTTCCAAAATATTGGCAACTTTTGAGTTTGGAAAGGTAAAATAAATTAAAAAACTGTAATTAACTGTTAAATCACTGATAAAATTACAAGAAAGTATACACATGCATCAGAAATGAAAAATAATGATGCTTTTAACTTTACAACAGTAAATTCTTAACTCAAATATCTACTTTATAATGAGTTAAATATGGTAACCTAGATCCATTTTCTCCTCATACTGGCGACTTCCCTAACACAGAGCAGCCACTGAGGCTCTGTGCCACACTATGAAACATGGCTAACCCCAACTCCCCAGGATTTTTCACATATATTAAAAATTTGGACACAGCAAATTCAGGTAATAAATCATGTCCAAACTCACAATTTTAATGTCAAGTTTGTGACAATTATTTCGAGATCTTCAATTGCAAATGGAGAGAACTATCATATTTCTACCAAGCTAAAGCTACAATGTTTTTTTGGAGAGAATCTATGATAATTTTAATTTCATCATTTTGGTCCTTTCTGGCACCACTCTGCATAATGCATCTCTACTCTCTCAGAGATCTCAATATGAGAGAGAGTTACCTGTTACTCTCTGACCGGGTAATAGAGCATGTCCAAACTCGCCATTATAATAGCAAGTTTGTGACAGTTATTTTGAGCCCCTCAACCACTCTAGAAAATACCTTAGGCTAACAGATGAATTTTAGAGGCTAAATGCTGCGGATTGTACAGTTTCCATTAATTTATTATTGTATTTAAAGGTTTACTAAACTTCAAAAGAGTAATTAGGTAATCCATCAGAAAAGACTACCTATTCCATGTTTCAAAATGTGGCAGGAAAGTCACCAGTTTAGTGAGAAAATGGATCCAGGTCACCACATTTAAGATGCTTTTAAGAAGAAATTTGACTTCCTAGTGAAGATATTACACTTGAAAATATCCTCATGCTTTATGTCTGATGCATGTGTATCTCTTGAGACTATTTTGTGAGTAATTTACTTGTTATTTACATGTTTTCAACTTATTTTTTTCATACTTTGAAACATGGAACCTTTTCCAGAGTGGCCCCACAATTGCAAATGGTGAGAAATATCTATTTTTCTCCTATGCTACTATGTCATTTTGGAGAGAATTTATGATAATTTGATCATTTTATTTTTGATAGAAATTGGTGATTTTTGGAGAGACAAATGGAGAGTTTAAGAGCCATACTATTTTACTTGGCGGCAACTTGGCTGAGGCTCTCCGACTCTCAGCACCAGATAAAGATTCAGTATCCCAATAAATGGTAACATAGGAAATTAGGAATTAATTGAAGATCTCCCACAGACCCAGTCAGAAAAGAAGGTCTCCTCAGACTCAGGATTTTTTTACAGAAATTGGGATTTGAGCGCAGCAAATAACATGGAAACATAGGAATTAAATAGGAGTTGGGCGCAGGATTAATCCACAAATCCTGCTGTACTTTTCAGGCTGGCCACAGACTACAGAGATGTACAATTTCTAAAATTGGGCTCTGATTTGTCACACCAGTCTGAAAAGTAGGTGTCCAGAGACCCAGGATTTTTTGCAGAAAATTGGATTTGGGCGCATGATCGCATCAAATAACATGGCAACAGAGGAATTAAATAGGACTTTGGCGCAGGATTAATCCTCAAATAGCTACTGCTGTACTTTTCAGACTGGTTGTCGCAGAGCCATGTTTCAGAGGCTGGGAAATTGTAAGCCAATTTTTGAGCCAAAATTTCACAATAAATCTGAGCCAAGCCAATTTGGCTCATTTTTTTGAAGATTTCAAGCCAAAATTAACATGGGAACATAGAAAGTAATTCAAAATTTAAAGCCAATTAGACATATCAGAGATTTGACCATTTCACATCTAAGCCAATTAATTGTCTTTAACCGACCTACTCTTATACATGGTCGCAGAGAGTCTTGAAAAAATGTTTCATATTCTGCAGTAGTCTGGAAGTCTCTCAGAGTGATTCAGACTCTCAAGTCAGCAGCTGACCAGTCTGAAAAGAATGTCTTCTCAGACACAGGATTATTTACAGAAATTGGGGATTTGGCGCAGCAAATAACATGGGAGCATAGGAATTAAATAGGAATAAGGCGCAGGATTAATCCACAAATCCTGCTGTACTTTTCAGACTGGGCAGCTGATTCAGAATCTTCCACAGCGGCACAGCCCAGACTCAGCAGACTGCAAAGTGTGTCATATCTGACCTGTCTGTCACCAAGATGAAGATTTCAGAACAATTAGTCTCCAAAAAATTTCAAATTGGTCTCCAAAATTACTAAATTTCTTCAAAATGTCTCCCAACACGGTTTGACTAAAAGACGCATGACCACGCACTGCCACGCATGACCAATATATAAAAGACGCACGACCACGCATGACCAATATATGTGGGTCTGTAGGGGATGGGGGGAGATATTATTACCAATTTTCAGGAATTATTTCGATCATATATCCATCCTACCAGTAATGCAGTAGCCTGAACGCACAACCGACATGTTTATTGTCCGTAGAGTCTGTATACCTTCAACTATTAGGATGTATTTTAAGAACTTACAGTTCTTACAATAATGTCAATATATATCTATTTTTTCAGATGCCGGGTCCAATCCTGGCCATCCATTACCAACACGACCAAGAAATACAAATATTGAATGGATGACGGACAGCCAACTACCAAAGACGATTTAATCATTAAACGATTTAATCATTAGAGTCTTCGGCTCTTAGCCTTCTATAGGTTAAGCTTTTAAATAAAGCCCTAACCGTTATTGTGATGAACATTTAGTAGTTTCATTGGTAAATTCCTGATTCGTGTCCTTATTTCATTTAGGGATGCGAAATAGGAAACGATCCAATTACACCCTCCCTAGTTCCTGACCCTAATTGATTTAGGGACGTGAACTAGGAAGTGGGTATATAGACGTCCCATATAAGGTCCCTATTTTATTTAATTCAGATTAATTGATAATTATCTACTTGATTTTTTGTTAACAGATAGTAGAAACTGGATAAAAAATAAAGGTACCTGTGTTAATTTATAAGTTTCTTATAATGTTCTCCGCTTATAAACAAAAACTTAAGAGTATTGTATATATATCACATATATACCAATAATATAAATATTATCTTAATTGATTTTACCTTTGATTTTGTTTCTGAATAATAATTTTTAGAATTTACTCAATTTCATTTAAAATATTCCATTTTGGTATTATTTATGTTGTTTCCTGTGACTTATTTTTTTATAAGAATATGTTGCAATAGATAAAACTTACAGGCATCCCCCGCCTTAGTTACCAAATCACAACTCAGTTTAGTTACGAAACTGTAATTAAAGCGAAGCAAAGTAACAAGAAATTTATAATTGTCACTCCTTGATTATATATCTCATTTTCTATGAGTTATAGAAAGAAAATTTGATTTAGAATTAGAGTCACAGTTTATAGTCCCTGTTCTATAAACTCTGGTTAAAGTACTATGTATATAAGCCTATTATCAAACATGGTGTTTGTAACTGTGATGAAAGTTAAAATTTAAAAGTAATGAATTTATTAAAGGTTTTAAAATCCATCCATAGCTTAACTCTCACTCAGTATAGGTGAGTAATTAATAGATATTTAGACTTCTATAATTATTGTGTTACATTGAACAAACAGAAATTTTGTGCTCTATGAAATATTTTTGGAAGAAGGTTACTAAGTTTCAAGTTATTGGTACGTTCTACATTTCGTACACGTCCGAAAAGTAAATATAATAATTATAATTTAACTTCTATTCAAATTGGTATCATAAATAATGATTAGTATATAGAAATTTTTACGTGTTCGAAAATATGAAACCGCGCAATAACACGGAAACTGGCAATAACACCCAGACTCAGCAGACTGCAAAGTGTGTCATATCTGACCTGTCACCAAGATGAAGATTTCAGAACAATTAGTCTCCAAAAAATTTCAAATTTGTCTCCAAAATTACCAAATTTCTTCAAAATGTCTCCCAACAATAACATGTAAACATAGGAATTAATTAGAAAATAGTCACTAAGAGGCCAGCCAGTCTGCAAAGTGTGGCAAATCTGTCACCAAGATTTCATATTTCAGGACAAATATTCTCCAAATTTTTTCAAATTAGTCTCCAAAATGGCCAAATTTCTTATATATGTCTCCAATAATGACATGTAAACATAGGAATTAATTAGAAAATAGGTAGTCACCAAGATCTTTTTATGATGAATTTTCCCTCCAATATCCATGTTTTGAAGTGTGGCAGGAAAGTCGTCAGTTTAGTGAGAAAATAGATCCAGGTCACCACATTTAAGATACTTTAAATGAGAGATTTCAGTTCCTACTTCC
The DNA here is from genome assembly GCA_947561585.1 of Caprella mutica. Classification (NCBI taxonomy): domain Eukaryota; kingdom Metazoa; phylum Arthropoda; class Malacostraca; order Amphipoda; family Caprellidae; genus Caprella; species Caprella mutica. The sequence goes on from CANNZV010003347.1 coordinate 60,914, forward strand.
AAGTGAAGATTTTATACTTGGAAACATCCTTATGCCCAGTCTGCAAAAGATGAGAAATTTTTAACATTTTCAGTGCGAACAATCCTTAATTTCCTACTACCTATATTTAGGTAGGTAGTAGCTACATGTATTTTACTGAGAACAGAAGCCAAAAATAGAAAATACCAGTCTGCAGAACATGGGAGATATTTGGGATATTCTCTCCGAACAATTTTGAATTAATTCCTTCATTTACATTAATTTTGCTACGAACAATTCTGAATTAATCTCTATATTTACATTAATTTTGCTATGAACAGAAATTACAGAATAAGAGATCTCTACGATTACGAACACTTCACCAGTTTCTGCAAACTGGCCAAAATAGAATATTTCTTGGAGAACAGCCAGTCTCAGTCTGTATTTCGTGGTAAATTCCACCGACATGTCGGTGGAATTTTTTCCCCTTTGAATATAATATTCTGACAAAGTCGGTGGATTTTTAGCTATTTATTCCTATGTTACCAATTATTTTCGGTGGATAAATTGGAAAAATGTTGGTGGATCAGCCAAATTACTGGAAATTTATGGTGGATTTTTTCAGCTTTTTGAAAAAGTCAGTGGGATTTTGTGCACCAAATACAGACTGGGAGAACAGTGATAGGACTTAAAATAAAGGCATCAATGAGTCTAATTAGTAACTGCCTAGTTATAAGGAATAGTTATAACTAGGCACTGAGGTCCTACAACCTTTATAGCAAACGTCACACACTGAAATGATGAAAATAACAACACTACCAAACGTTTTTAGACTTGGGACACGTAACGTTTATTGTGTAAAGACACGTATCTAACGTTTATTGCGTACAGACGTAGAGAAAATAGACAAAGTTATAACAAACAAAATGTTTCGTAGGCATGACGTCATCACAGCTACACTTGAAAATCGAATTTAAAACAATTTGAGTGGTAAAAATTATGAGAATTAATCAATTATTGCATTTATGTAATACAAGTAAGAGATTTATTCAGTTATTCGAGCTACTAATTTCCTAATTCTCTGTTTTATTGTGTTGTTTTGATGACGTCATAACCTCAAAACACTCGATTGTCACAACTGTGTAAATTATTTATAGTGAAAATACACGTTGAGTTTAGCAACACAAGCCCGTCCCTTAAATATGTACTGTTGTTTTCCGTTTCTCGTGTAACATTTCATTTCATAATTCATAAAAAAAGATATTTCAGACCTATAAAGAAATGTTTGATATGCTAACATTTATAACATTTTTTCAATAAAAATAGAATAATATTCATAGAAGTTGTATGTAAGTAATTAAAGATAATCGTCAATGAAAATAGTACTGAAATTATAGAATTATATATAAATTTCTAAAGTATTGTATAATGATACTATTGATATAAATGGTTTGAAAAGTTATTAGTTATTGAATTGGTTTACAGGACCAATTTACATAATTATAATAAAATAGATCGAATTAATCATTGATTGGTATACCAGGCATGAATAATAAATGAAAAATTCATATTTATTTTTTACACTATAGTTACACCTCAATAAATTATATTTAGAAATAAAATATATATTTATATAAATTATATTTATATAAAATAAACTCAATAAATTATATTTTTATTCATCATATAAAATATATAGTAACGAATTATTAAGTTACGAATTATCGGTCAGTTTCACATCTTCGGACTTATAAGAAAAAACAATATAAAAATAATTACCAATTTAAATGAAAAAAAAAAGAAGTTTTAAGTTTTCTTTTATGACCGAAGATGTGGAACTGACCGATAATTCGTAACTTTTTATTTCATTTATGAAAAACTATATACGTATTAGTAATTATCATTTGGAATAAAAACAAAACAATTATTATCATATTGTTTTTTCTTATGTGACCGAAGATGTGAACCTGACCGATAATTCGTAACTTAACCTACCAGTCTCCTCAATTCATCCATATTTTCCATCTAGAATATAATTAACTTCAATATGTATTTTCATCCATAAAATATGAAAATCATAACCGTTTTTTCATAGAAACTAATTAATACTTTTTGAGATATAAGGTCTGAAGTTATGGCCCAGTTGCGAAATACAACTCCTTTGATATACAAAAATTCGATCCGACTCTTCGATCTATGTAGAGCATAGAGTTATGATAAACTACTCTAGAGAGAGGAAGTGTTGCAGCGATTGCAGGACGCTAAGGAAGACTGTGTAAAACCTTATTATGTTTCAGTTACATATATCATTTCTCCATTAAATTTTGTTTCAGTTATATCATTTCTCCATTAAACTGACGCTAGATTGCCAGTCACGTGACCCAAAAATAAGGATTTTAGCGTCCCGCAAAACGTGATATTATTTTGGCCACTGACTCACCACTTGGTGTAGAGACAACTGTATACAGTAGAGACGATGTTAAAACAATCCGACTCCTCTTAATTTACATTCAATTATGAGTAATGAAATCATTTGAATTCAAAAATAATCATATTATAATTCTGCTTGTTGTGGAGCTAAAATCTAACTTGATTTAGAAAAAATGTTGTATGGTGATAAACTGATAATGTCCGTCTGTCGGTCTGTCACAAAATACGTTAAACAGACACTCTACTCTATCAATAGTACCTCATAAAGTTGGTGTAAACCAAATTAATTTCTCCAATAAATTATTTATGAGGGAAAATCTATATACTATAATAAAATAAACCGTATCAGTCGGTCTGTCCGTCACATAGCGGGTTAAACATACATTCGATCAATATCGCCCAATAAAGCTGGTGCTAATCGAGTACGTGATGTGACCAAGATAATTAAATACAAAGGATATTATTTTCAGAAGCATGTTACTAAAAACATTTACTGCGTTTCTTATGTTTTCTGTCTAAATAGGAGTTTTTTTTATCAAAACATTTTTGTTGATTCTCATCCCGTGGAATTTCCACGGGTCTTGCTAATTAGAATAAATAAAATCACAAATTTTTGTATCATAGTTACGGCAAACAATGCCAACTTATGTATGTGATTGCTTCAAACATTTAATGAAGGTTATTTCATTGTATTATAAGGTTTAATAAAGGTTATTTCATTGTATTATAAGGTTTAATGAAGGTTATTTCATTGTATTATAAGGTTTAATAAAGGTTATTTCATTGTATTATAAGGTTTAATGAAGGTTATTTCATTGTATTATAAGGTTTAATGAAGGTTATTTCATTGTATTATAAGGTTTAATAAAGGTTATTTCATTGTATTATAAGGTTTAATGAAGGTTATTTCATTGTATTATAAGGTTTAATGAAGGTTATTTCATTGTATTATAAGGTTTAATAAAGGTTATTTCATTGTATTATAAGGTTTAATAAAGGTTATTTCATTGTATTATAAGGTTTAATGAAGGATATTTCATTGTATTATAAGGTTTAATAAAGGTTATTTCATTGTATTATAAGGTTTAATAAAGGTTATTTCATTGTATTATAAGGTTTAATAAAGGTTATTTCATTGTATTATAAGGTTTAATGAAGGTTATTTCATTGTATTATAAGGTTTAATGAAGGTTATTTCATTGTATTATAAGGTTTAATGAAGGTTATTTCATTGTATTATAAGGTTTAATGAAGGTTATTTCATTGTATTATAAGGTTTAATAAAGGTTATTTCATTGTATTATAAGGTTTAATAAAGGTTATTTCATTGTATTATAAGGTTTAATAAAGGTTATTTCATTGTATTATAAGGTTTAATAAAGGTTATTTCATTGTATTATAAGGTTTAATAAAGGTTATTTCATTGTATTATAAGGTTTAATAAAGGTTATTTCATTGTATTATAAGGTTTAATAAAGGTTATTTCATTGTATTATAAGGTTTAATGAAGGTTATTTCATTGTATTATAAGGTTTAATAAAGGTTATTTCATTGTATTATAAGGTTTAATAAAGGTTATTTCATTGTATTATAAGGTTTAATAAAGGTTATTTCATTGTATTATAAGGTTTAATAAAGGTTATTTCATTGTATTATAAGGTTTAATAAAGGTTATTTCATTGTATTATAAGGTTTAATGAAGGTTATTTCATTGTATTATAAGGTTTAATGAAGGTTATTTCATTGTATTATAAGGTTTAATGAAGGTTATTTCATTGTATTATAAGGTTTAATAAAGGTTATTTCATTGTATTATAAGGTTTAATGAAGGATATTTCATTGTATTATAAGGTTTAATAAAGGTTATTTCATTGTATTATAAGGTTTAATAAAGGTTATTTCATTGTATTATAAGGTTTAATAAAGGTTATTTCATTGTATTATAAGGTTTAATAAAGGTTATTTCATTGTATTATAAGGTTTAATAAAGGTTATTTCATTGTATTATAAGGTTTAATAAAGGTTATTTCATTGTATTATAAGGTTTAATAAAGGTTATTTCATTGTATTATAAGGTTTAATAAAGGTTATTTCATTGTATTATAAGGTTTAATGAAGGATATTTCATTGTATTATAAGGTTTAATAAAGGTTATTTCATTGTATTATAAGGTTTAATAAAGGTTATTTCATTGTATTATAAGGTTTAATAAAGGTTATTTCATTGTATTATAAGGTTTAATGAAGGTTATTTCATTGTATTATAAGGTTTAATGAAGGTTATTTCATTGTATTATAAGGTTTAATGAAGGTTATTTCATTGTATTATAAGGTTTAATGAAGGTTATTTCATTGTATTATAAGGTTTAATAAAGGTTATTTCATTGTATTATAAGGTTTAATAAAGGTTATTTCATTGTATTATAAGGTTTAATAAAGGTTATTTCATTGTATTATAAGGTTTAATAAAGGTTATTTCATTGTATTATAAGGTTTAATAAAGGTTATTTCATTGTATTATAAGGTTTAATAAAGGTTATTTCATTGTATTATAAGGTTTAATAAAGGTTATTTCATTGTATTATAAGGTTTAATGAAGG